>CBVK0101516228.1:0-16447 GCA_900067695.1 Picea abies
CATTCACTTTTAATAAAAAAGTGAATAAAGTGTATAATTTCATTCTCATTATTTAAATGCTAAAAAAAAAAAAGGTTTTATAACTGCACTTTAACATATATCCACCGTATGTAACAAATATCCACTTAACATAACAGTTGTTATGAAATAAACTCGACAAAATAAACCACGCTCCAACTTCACGCTGCATGCACCCAAACTCACGCAAAAAGCCAATTAAACTCATGACTTACTTTCTCACGCAGCAAAGTTTCTCCCACCTTACGCTTCAGTTGCCTGCGAGAAGTCCGCATTTCACGTGTATTCCGGCTGCAAGATCTCCGCACCTCTCCAGTGGTCCGACTGCGGGAATGCGCAAATATTTCCGCACTGTAATGCTAGTTTGGCCTGCGGGTGGTGCAGCAGCCCTGTGTTAGACTACCATTGTTCTGTCCTCCCTGCAAGAAGGCCAAGCACGGCGCCAAACTCACCAAAGAAGCACTACATGACGATGAATAATTAGGAGGTGGTGACTGAGCTCCCACCATGCCCACATTTCCCCTCGCTGCTATGACGATAAGTATTAGTGCCAAACCCGGGACGTTAGCCATTATATCCACAATAATCAATTTAATCCCCAGCGAGTAAGGCAAATTACCCCTAAAACGCACAGATGTCTACAAGAATTTGTTGGTGACAGTCGACATTAAAGAGAACAGAGAAGATTAAGAAGAGCGAAATCCTAAACACCAAAGCAGTGAGTAGATGCAAGATGGTGTATGGCGATAAAGGAGTGAGTAGCTGCAAGAAGGTGGATGGCGATAAAGATAGTTAATGTATTGGTGGTGTTTTGCTCACCAAACTTCCCTGCTATATTGTCTGACTCCAGGTTCTTGCATTTAAAAATGACATTTGTTTTAACAACTATCACAGCCGCTAACTCGTGGCTGGCTAAAGCCGAAAGAGTTACGGCTCATAAAAAATATTCAGTAAAAATTCAGTAAAAATGTGAGGTTAAAAAAAACTTAATAAAAATTCCAGGCCATGCATGAAGAAACTGGATAGTTGAAGAATTCCAAAGAAACTGGATAGTTGAAGAATTCCAAAAATTAATTATTTAAATGTGGCAATCATATGATGTTACAGTAATTTCGTAATTTCTTAATATGATTAGGTAAATGTTAAAAAGTAAACAGGTTTTCTTAATATGATTAGGTAAATGTTAAAAAGTAAACAGGTTAACTGATGCTTTTATAAATGCAAAGAAGTTATTAACAATAAATCTGACTCATTGATTTTGGAGGACGACTAAGAATATACCAGCATCTTCAATGCATAACCATCATATGGAAATTTAAAATTAAAAGATCATTAATTGTGCCCATCTCCAATAAATATACCCCTTTCAATGTAATTAATCCAACTTTTCGTTCTTATCTATGTTCATTAGTGAACAAAACATTTTGTATAAGCATCTTCTTAGTTAAGAACCCAGCTCTCGTGTTCATATTCAAAGTTATAATCCATTATGGAACGATCTGTTTTTTCCAAAATATATGATACAGATACAACGAAACAACGCTAATATGGCGGCCATAACAAAATCCCACGCAACCATGGTGCACCTTGGTTCTATTGGCAATCATACATCAACGTGTCCACATGTAATTTTAATTTTTTCCTTTTTCCACGTAATTTTAAACGACACTTAATATAGAAATCTTGTAAGTGTATATAAGAACATATCCTCGGGTTTCATTTTGGATGCAAAACGAATAAAAGGTTAGTTCACAAGGGATAATTAAAAATGACATGGATGTACAAAATCCTTGCCCCAGGATTTTTCATCCACGGAGCCACATGCCCAAGGCTTCTTATTTCCACGTCTAGCTTATCAAATTTTGAGAAAGTCGATATCCTTATTAAGCGCATGTATTAATATAAAGCAAGTAGCGGAGATCGAACCGTCACCTGTAGCAGCCCAATTATAGTTCCACCGGCATAAGCAACGTACGTAGAGGTAAAGTTAGATCCTATTCAAATTCCAGTTAGAAAAATAGTTTGATAGCCTGTTTAAGATTAAGAGCTGGCATTAGTAGTAGCACAAGCAGTGGGAATAAAGAACATAGATTCTTCTACGCAGACACTTAGTTCTGGGTGCAGGTTACTGGGAGCAGGAACCCAGAATACGGTCGAGTGGGAAACTGCCTTCCTTTGCTTTCTTCACAGTACCTCAAGAGTCTTGTTTTTGAATTTTAAAAGCCTTGGCAAGTTCAATGAGCTAGAAAAATCTCCTATCTTCGAAGCATGGCACCCAAAACTAAGAATAAGGTTCAGAGTGAATCTAATGTCGATGACGACCTGTTTAATTCCCAATTCACTATAGTATATTTCAATGAATGAAGAGTTTGATAAATTTATTTAAGAAAGATAATGTTGGTAGAATATTAAAATAATAATAATAATAATAATTACACATTTGATTGTAATATACCTAATTAATAATTAATGTAAAAAATTATCTTCACTTAAAGTCACATTTTTATATCTTATTATATTAAGATAATCATTTACAATATAATATTTTTATATTCAACATAAAAAATTAACCTTAATCTAATAACTAATATTATATTACAATCATAATTCCTTATTAAAAAAGTTGCAACCTTAAGCCCCATAATAATGTATATGGCTGCATAGTCTATACGTGAAAAAAAAAAACACATCCAACCATAAAGACAAGAATAATTATACCCTCTTAAAAAAAAGTCTCAAATGAAAGATGAAAAATATCAAATGCAATATACCAGAAAAACCCTTTTCTTAATGAAATAATGAATGAATTATAGCATTGACATAGACAACCTAATAAGGCATCAAGCAAGGCACGAGAGTAGATGTGAAATATACTTGTGTTAAGGAAGGGAAGGTCTCAAATGAAAGATGAAAAATATCAAATGCAATATACCAGAAAAACCCTTTTCTTAATGAGATAATGAATGAATTATAGCATTGACATAGACAACCTAATAAGGCATCAAGCAAGGCACGAGAGTAGATGTGAAATATACTTGTGTTAAGGAAGGGATTAGGAAAGTTTGTGGTTTCTTTGTATTAAACTTTGGAAACTATAATGACATTATAGAATGGAAAAGGAACGTGAACATTAATTAGCTTAAACTATAAAGGAGGTAGTTGGTTCTTATTAATAGGGATGTCCCAGTAAATTAGTGGTTTTATGTTAGGAAAATCAAGTGAAGCATTTTTTTTAAGTGTGAACTATGTATAGGGAAAACAACTTACATAATTTAATAAATTTAGTTCTTAATGTTGAGCAAAATCTACTTAAAGATGAACCTAGTTTTATATAGCATATTTATATGGGGTCATTCTTGAAAACCAATCAATAATATGTAAGTGCATATTAAAGATATTTAATTTTTTTCAATATTTTTTTTGGTATAATGGTAAATAATGGAGTTAGAGAACTTTAAAATTATGCAAAAGAATAATTTTTATAATTTTGTAATAAAATTTAAAGAAAGGAATCTCAATAATTATACATAAATATATTAGGGTGCTATAAGATGAGGATGCAATAAATTTTTAAAATGTGAGTAATTTTATAAGTTTATACATAAATATATTAGGGAATAAATAGATAAGATGAGGATGCAATAAATTTTTAAAATATGAATAATTTTATAAGTTTGTGATTGTATGATTTTTGAACAATTTTTACTAAGTGACCCATGTACTTATTTATTGTTTGAGGTTTCTTATTTTCTAACAATTTAGCTTGGACCATCTTCTTATTTCCTTTAAAAGAGATTTTATTTCAATTTGTGACAAACTTTAGTGCTATGTGTGTTGATCTTATGATACTTGCACCATTAACTAGTGTCTAAGTTGGAGAGAAGGGAAACTTATCTCTTGGTTTGCACATGGTAGAAAATCTTAAGTTATATATTGGGGGAAGTTGAGGAGAAAGGATTATCTTTCCCAATTGTTTCCTTAGTGGGTGCACTCTTTAACCATTGAAGGTAACTAATAGCTTCTTCAAGAGATTGAAAATATTCAGCATGAAATTTCAATTAATTTTCATAAAATATAACATAATTAAAAAGTTCGAGCTAATGTTCATGTAGGAAGGAAACTATCAAATCATGGAGGAAGAATGGAAACTACTTGGTATGAAGAAGATTCAAATCACTTGTATGAAGAGATACACTAATTCAAAGTGTTAAATTATTCATGCAAAATAACTAGAAAATTGTCTCTTGATATAGAAATTTCTACAATACAAGGCTTACCATATGAGTAACATAAATAACATTAACAAAAATGGAAGATTAATTGCCTTCTTAAAATGTGTGGTGTTGTCCCTATAGTTAAACTGTAATATCATAGTAAATAAACTACATGTATATAAACATTTTAGTATTAATTACTTCAATTGTATGTGAATATATAAAATTGAGATTATAAAATTGAATGATTCATTTTTATTGCTAGGTGCTTAACCAAAATGGGACCTTCAATTTATTATCGTTTCTTAAAATGTCACTAGATCTTGTATTGTTTTGAGATTGTAAATTTATTATGGTCTCTTAAAATGTTACTAGATCTTGTATTGTTTAGAGTGTTTTTAGAGATGTCATCAAAATTAAATTTCAACCTTCCACCATTAAGAATATTATATTATTTCTATATAAAATTGAGTAATTTAAATTAAATTATTTTTTAAAAATTTTTATAAATAAAAAATGAATAGAAATTATATGGAGAAACAAAGATATAAAACAACAATAAACTAAATTTACTAAACACATTTGGAGAGAGAACAAAATATATTACAATTGCTAAAAAAATTGTGTAATTATGGTTATGAAAAATAATTACAAGACTACTTAAAAACTTTCTAAGCATATTTATGTCATGTGTTTTCTTTTTTTAATAACGAAAACCTATGCATTAGGGATAATATGGTTTGTGCCATGAAAGATATATTTGGTTATCAAAATAGATGTTTAGTGTTTAGCATAGAGTTTTTAAAATTAATGTTTTACAACATTATTTAGGGCTTGCATCATTCCTTAAATATTTTTTTTCAATTTTGCTTGACCATATATTGCATAGTAACAAATTGTTGAATGCTTTTTATCAATGTTTTTTTATCAATTTATAATTTTATTTTATTATGAAAATATGTAAAGTAATATGAAATTTTATCAATATTTCATTATGGATTTATAATTTTATTTTATTATGAAAATATCTAAAACTATACAAAATTAGAGAAAAAACTTTTCATTATAGATATGAATGAAAATTGTTGATTTTATTATGAAAATATGTAAATCTATATAAAATTTTATCAATGTTTTATTATCAATTTATAATTTTATTTTATTATGAAAATATGTAGCACCATATGAAATTTAAGAAAAAACTTTTCATAATAGATATGAATGAAATTTGGAGAAGCTATTGTGTACAAAAAAGTATTTTCCCTTGTATACAAAACCCCACTTACATCACTTACTTTACCCAAGCAAGTGTGTGCCCTAACTTGTGGCATGTCTAAGTGATATAGTGCAACAAATAGTTGTATATTTATACAATGAAAACTCATAGCATAGGAGTAGTTAGATATTTCTAAACTCTAGGTAATAAATTAAATTTTATAAGTTTAATTTTAATTTTTTTATGAAAAGAATTGCATTATTATTTCTTTTCATTTCTCCTAAAAGTATTTTCCCTTTTCATCATTTGTGTCTTAAAGAACCTTCTGTATAAAAAAAAAATTAATGATAAAAGAAAAGAATTTAGATGGAAGATATTGATCACTAATTAAAATTCATTCTATATATTTGACATCTTTGAATGCACTCATAAATTAATTGGGAAATATATACTATCAAGAAATAAAAAAACAATAGATGTACATTCTCAGTTGACAATATTCATGTATGACAAATTATAATTAAAGAATCTAAATTCTTTTGTAGGGCATAAAAGGAGATGGTCTATTTAAAAAATCTTCCCCAAGAAATGTTTTTTAAGTTCAAAATACTCAATCATTTAAAATTGATTTGTTAAACTTAACTTATACAATGTTTATATATTCATATAAAACTTAGTTTTTATGTAAAACAAATTAATTAAAATCTAAAAACTTACATTTAGCATTTATTTCATTTTCTACTAATAAAACAATATCCAAAATAAATATATTTATCAAATTTTAATATAGAATTATCATTTTCTATTAATAAAAAAACATCTCAAATAAATAATTTGAAGTTTTTTAAATGATCTTTTATTGTGACATCTTTATCAACAAAACTTCTTCTTGTATTCATTTTATATTTGGATTCATCAAATTTCCTCTTCTTATAATCTTTAGTAAAATGACCAAAACTTACCACAATAAAAGCATCCACGATTCCTCTTAACACTGATATCTCTTCCTAATGGTGTCATGCCTTTGCATGTCTTTCTTAACACTGATATCTCTTTCTAGTGGTGTTGTGATTTTGCATATCTTTGCTCCTTTTTTTTTTCTTTGGATACCAATTCTAAATCTGAACTCTAAAATTATTTCTACTTACAAAAAATACCCAATGATAATAAACATTTAATATTCACAAACATGCCAAAGTTAACTCGATAATGCCATTTAAAGTTACTCGATAGATCTGTGCTTGAAATCTTGCTGCCAATATCACCAAGTTTATCGATTTAATTACTCATATTTTCAGTTTCCTCCATTTAATTTTAGATTAATTTGTTTTTTAAAAAACAACATGATTTGTATTTTCATACAAACCTTTAAATTGGTGGCAAAGTTTCCTTAATGTATCACATTGGAAGATCGACTATCAAGGGAGTATCGACTATCGAGTATGGAAGAACCGCACGCACTCACAAGGAGTTGGACCTTGAATTCTTAGCGGATCTAAACCAATGTATATGGCAACGAGGGCACGGTCTTGGGACACGAGGAATGATCCACGTTCTGGCACGACCTTTGTGATGATTACAATGCCATAGCCATTTAATATAACCTCTGTTTTTACTGATGGATTACCCAGCAATATCTTCCACGCAGCACTCCTCTCCTCAGCGCAGGCAAATCATGATCGACCCTCTCTGGCTCACGCTTCTCTGGACAGATTACGCCCTGTCTGGCAAGTTTATGCCCGATATCCAATAATTCTTTAAATGCAGCGCTGCTCCTTTGATTTGTGGTAATGGTTGCCAATATTTAGATCTGTCAGGTCTGAAATACGTTGTGTAAACTCATCAGGAAACAACCAGAAATGACTAAAAATACCTCAGAGCTTAGGTACAGCAACAATTTCCTTCCAGTGAACTCTTAATTCAGCCCAATGGTTGATGTCTTGTGTTGGCGGCTTCTTTCTTGAACCAGATATCTAATTCAATGATCGGCTCTTTTCCATGCAGCGGTTGTTACGTCTTATCCCTGGGAAGCGACTCTCGTTTTACATGACAGATCATACAGTGTAGACTGGTGGCTGGATGGCTTAAACGACGACGAATCCGGATCATTCACGCTCTGTTACCAAAACAGAAATGCAACATTGAAACATTAACACAGCAATCAATCTCACATGAAGAGATGAGATGAATTGTCTCATTCACTCGTTGATTATTTGATTGAAATCAAATTCCAACTACATTATAGAGGAATTCTGTTTTAACAGATTCCTAAACTACTGGATCTGAATTGCTGAATTATTTAGGAAATTGACACCTAATAGACAACTATACAGTTCGCATTCTTGATTGATTTCGATTTCCTTGTCTTCCTTCCTTTTCAAATCCATGGAAATTGTGTTTTTAATCTTCAACGGGAAGGCAGGCCGCTACTGGGTACTACCCATCAGCGAAATATCGAACCCCAGAATTGTACTTCTCGAACAAAAGGAAACTGACGAAGCTTGTACCACGCCGAGCAAGCACCATTTCACAAGTATGTGATTTCAATGTTAAGGGCATGCAACTATCAAGCTTGTGAATTATCGTGACATTTGCCATGATCTAGTAGGACTAGAAGGGACGGAGACAGGGACTAGATTATTATGTCTGCGGCATACGATTCATGGCGTTTTGACTGTTCTTCACTGCGCTCCCTCGACAACATAGGATTGATTCGAGGAAGCCAACCCTGTTATGAACTGATTATTAAAAGTTCAAACTGTTGTTGATTTGGACCCATATTTCTTTAACAAGGTGGTTGCCCATCCATGTTCTGGAATGTCGTGTTGGGCATCTACTTCTCTCCACCTCCAGCTAATATACCGACCTCAAGCATTTACAATAATGTGATTGAGTAGAGATGCGTATATCGTGCTCATCCCTTGTGAAATAACTTTTCATCTGATTTGCATCCAATATATAAACTTAATGAAGAATACATGTATAATCGCGGAATCGGAATATTAAATCTTGTGAAAGCATTAACCTGTATGAACACCACTACCAACTAACTTGAAAGAGGAAACTTCAGATTACACGTGGATAATTTGATGTGCGATTGACAATGAAATGGTGAAACCCTCAACTTAATGGCCGCTAGTTGGCGTTTCGTTTTGGACTGGACCTATCGAGTCTCGACGCAATGGAACATGACAACTCACTGGAGGTAACCCAATTTCGCGTTCGGATCATTGGAGGGGCAGCAAAGTCAACGGTTCACTTTTCTGCTGGCCCCTTTTACACAGACAGATGGCAACCGAACAATCGATAATTGGCAAATCGCTTTTCAGATGAGAAAGGGCGGTGGAGTTGGAGAATCTAGTCGGAAGTGGGGTGAACAGATCACCAGCCCCAGTGCTCGGTGTATCTTTCTTCTTATCGCCATGCACCTTCTTGCGGTTATTCCCTCTCCTCCCCTAAGCCCTCGCCTTTATAAACAAACCCTCCCACCTTCTGTTCTCAAACACTCATCACGAATTTCACTCTTCTTATTCTTCTTTCTTTCTGTAAGTCTCTGTAGACCTCTATCTAATAAATTGTGTACTTAATTTTTTAACTTTGCCTCACTTTCTGGGATTAAATTGATTTCCGTTGATATAATGGCGAACGTCCTGGCATTGGCACTAGTACTCATCGTCGTAGCAGCGGGGGGAAATGCGGGCATGGCGGGAGCTCAGTCGCCATCTCCTCCTAATTCTTCTTCGTCGTCGTGTAGTGCTTCTCTGGTGAGTTTGGCGCCGTGCCTCGCCTTCTTGCAGGGAGGACCCAATAGTAGTCCAGCACAGGGCTGCTGCACTGCCCTTGCTTCCGTTGTCAACACCAACGCCCCCTGTCTTTGCCAGCTGTTTACCACCACCAACAATTCACTGGGGATTCCTATCAACCGAACTCGGGCTCTTGCTCTGCCAGGCGCCTGCAAAATTAGTACTCCGCCTCTCAGCCAATGCAAGTCACCTGCTGGTAATTACCTCATCATCTTCATAATATTTAATTAAGTGGATTGGAAGTTTCTTATTGCTAATTGGTGTAATCGCTTTTTGTTTCTCATTGTCCGTTTCTTAAACGAGGAGGCAGAGAATTAATTTAAAGTTTAATTTGCTTTCTGTTGGTGGTTTCAGTTTCGAGCGCCCCTTCTGCGGCCCCTTCGTCTCCAACCAAACGTGGAGAAAGTGGAGCCCTTTCTCCGCCCACCAAGGAGGGGCCAACTGCCTCTGCCAACGCAGGATCGATGATGGGTGTGAACATGTTGATTCGTGTGGTGGGAATAATGGGTTTATTAACATTTATTATTTCGGCAAGCGGCATATAGAGCAGAGATGAAAACCGTCTTATGAATAGTTACGTATGAGAGAGGAATCTGGTTGGATATTGTATTCGTACCTGGCTGTGTCGCTGTGCGGGATTGGATATACGACAGTATTTGTATAGTCTGTTATACATTTATTTTCATAAGAATTTGTAATCGGACGGTGATCCTCTCATTCATTTATTCTATTTCTTGTGGACTTAGGAGAAGTGTTAAACATGTACTCTTTCTGTAACTAGGTTGTAATTTAAATGTTTTAGGTTTTGGTTTTTTTATATATTTATGAGATTTTTTTATCAAAAATTTGTAGTTGTTAATTTTGTATAATTTTAATGTCTTAGATTTTTGCAACACCCTAAATCTATTTTTAAATTCAAAAATATAATTTAAACAAAAAAAATTATAATTCATGACGAACTCCAATTCCAAAATATTTAATCCTAATACATATAAACTAATGCACAGTATCTTAAGCTCTAATCACAAAGCTTGAATGAATGCTCCCACTTTCTAGCGGATAACCACTATCAATTTAAAAAAAAATTAAAAAAACCTCGCCATGTGACATAATGTTCATATATATAAACTTTTCATCGCCATGGCAGATGACACCACATCAATAGATAATCTTGAATGGTCTTTTTTTTATTACCTTGTTAGTCCATGCTACAATTTATGACCCATTGAATTCTAATCTCCCATGGATATGTTTTCAAGAGAAAATGTTCTAATAAAAACTAGAGCCTTACATCAAAAGAAAACATCAATAAATGACATGAGAACATCAATTTGATATATATATTTTTAATTCACTAATGTTATGGAGATGTAAAGTATTTTGAATATTTGGATAATGGAAACATGGAAAGACAACAATATGTTAACTTGGAGGGATTAGTGTTGGCTCTCGACCAAGTTTTGGAGAACCTTGGTCATGTTTGACCATTTTTGGGACTTCGACAGGTTAGTTGAAGACGGAGCGCCAAGGAAAGCAAAGATCCCGGGATCTCGGCCCCTTTTTAGGGCACTTTTGGATTTAAGGTTTATATAACGGGTATGTGATATCGACCCATGGGTTTACCTATGTTTAGGCCCATTTTGTAATGTATAAATAGAAAGCTAGTCGATGTAAGAAGGGGCCAGTGTGCTAAGTGAAGAGACCTGGTAGAATCGACTTAGTACAGAGCTAAAGGCTTTGTGCATACTATGTATTAAGACTTGCAGACCTAAGTGCAAGTGATTGCAAGAAGGCTTTGTACTTAAACCTAGCTCGGGGAAAGAGGATCTAGCGAGGTGCACGCAAATCTCTTGTCCTATGAGGAGTGGGTTCATGTGGCTCTGTGCTTGTAAAAATTGAGAGAAGATAATAAAGAAGAGAAGAGTTGGTGGACGTAGCCCCACGTTGGGGTGAACCACGTATATCCTTTGTTATGGTTGCTTTGTGCATTATGGTTGTTATATTGTTCATATGATTTAAGCTTAGTGCAGTAATGAATGTCTAGATGAACCTAGTATGATAGATTAAGTGCTTAGTGATGTGAATGAATGCTAGATCTGATCTCTTTTTATATGCTAAATGCTTAGATGTGTTAGATCTAGTTGGATACTACGTTGTTCTATAATTAGGGCTTGAATCTACGATGTGAATAAGGGTTAAATACTGATGAATGCTCACTGCTAAGTGCTTTGCTAAGGTATTATAATCATAGATCCGTGTCCCAGCTAGGTTGCAGACCTCTGAGTCCTACAACTACCCCTGCCTCTACCTCGGGTGAGACTTCATCTGCTTCGCAGGTGTTGCCGAAAAGGCTGATAGTTAGGGTTTTGTTGGTGCGTTGTTGAAGTGTAGAACCCTAGGTCTACCCCTGTGCCAACAAATGGTTCTGTTGTCAGGACCGAAACTGTGATTGTTGGGAACTGCAGAAAAGAGAAAGCTTTGTGCATAGATCTACTACTTTAGTGCACAATAGTCTACTTAACTTGTGAATCTCTGTCCTAAGAAGAGAAGTTTGATCTGAAGAAAAAAGGTAAGATCTTGAAGCTTTGTGCTCTAAGAAAGGTAAGATAAGTGAAAAATTTTATTTTGAAAGAATGGATCTAGGTATGTTTAATGGATTTGGTCATAATCTGAAAACTAGGGTACAACTAGAAGAAAGAAGATTTGATATGAATAGATCTGATAAAAATAATGAAAAATATGTTATTCCTATGCATAGAAAGAATGTTTGGACTAACAAATTATGCATGCAGGATCTTAGAAAGCATTTTTTGCAGGTTAGTTACTGTGATCCCAATGCACAGTATAGGAAAGGTTGGGGATCATTCAAGAGAAACATAGGATTAACTCTTTGCTATAGTTGCAGAAGACCAGGACATCTTGCTAACGAATGCCCTGGTAGAGGTCCTATTTGCCTTTGTTGTAAGGCTACTAGACATGAAGTTTTGGATTTCCCTAGAATGATTGCTAAGGTTGAAAAGGTGAATATGAGACAAGAAAACCTAGAGGAAGATCAAGAGACTAAGAACCAGAAAGAATCAGAGAATGTATTATTGGAGATGAAAGAAACCCTAAATGATCACAGAGACACCGGTTTATTAGAGATATTAAAAAAGAAAGAGTACATAGAAACAAGAATAGGAGACTTCGACATAGTCTGTGTTCTAGATGAGGAAACACAGGTGAATATCATGACAGAAAGAACTTGGGAAATTTTGGGAAAGCCTGTTATGGTTCCTTCATTAGGAGGAATAGGATTATTTAGAGGAAAGTTGATAACCCTATGTGGAATACTTACCCAGACATCTATGAGTGCTCATGGAACTTCGACAGAAGAAGAATTTGAGATGTTAAGTTTGTTGAGAACAATGCCCCATTTGCTATTTTGCTAGGAAAAACCTGAATTGAGAAAGATCAGATACGAAGGAAACAAGAAGAGAAGGATATAGAACAGAAAAAGCAAGAACTAAGAGATTTCATGGATAGGAGAATAGTGCACTTATTGAAAGAACAAGAAAACCAATTCAAGCTACTGAGGATCAGAGATCTAGATGCCGAAGTTGAAAGAACATAGGAAGACGTGAAACACATGTCTGTACAGGAGAGTAGAGCACCTACCCCAGACAAAAAAGAAGTATCACCCTTGAACCCTGTGAAAGATCATCGATAGCACAAAGTTACTTTTCCAAGAGAAGGTAAGAATCAAAATGGGAAGAGGAACCCAGTAACTCAAATTACAGGAAAGAAGGCTAGAAAGCTCAGTAAGAAGAAAGCAAAGTTACAGGACGTTCCAGAAAGAAGGTTTACAGAACTGGAACTCCGCCAGGATATATGAACAACGAAGATTGACACTTCGCCATGACAAAAAAATATGACCATTGGAGGCGTCCCGACCGTTAGAACGACACTCCAAAATGGATAGAAATGCAGTTATTGTCGGAATGTTCACCACTGGACCGTTGGGACTGTGCCATAACGGATGGAATAGCATTGATTGAGGCGTTCTTGCCCATTGATAGAGTCTGTTACGATGTTGTCTATTTATCCCGTCGAGCGTTGCACCAAGAACACTTTTGTCAATTGTGATTATCCGAGCCCACAGAGAACTAGTTACTTTTGCACAGTGATCATTGAGACCTCACCATCCATTCTGTTACATTGAGTGTTGTTCACTGACTTGAGATATCAGATCTCAAGTGTGCATGTCGGACGAAATTAGCGCAGCAAAAAAATTAATCAAAGAGATCTTAATAGACCTCATGGCCGAGAAGATGATGTTCGTAGGCATCCAAGCCTTATTGATGAGAATAGTGCAGGCCTCTCCGTCAACTTCTCATGGATCTGGACCATCCCGAGCTGCGACTGAGAAACGAACGAAGCATCGTGATGACTTGGCCAATGTGAAGCTAATCCCATCCATCATGCCCGACTACATCCCACCCCTAGTATTCGAGCGATATGGAGAAATAATGGCAGTCGAACGTGGTGTTCCATACCTACTACCTGCAGTTAAAGAGGGCTATTGAGTATTTCCCTCGTATGACGCTAAACACCCTGGACAAGTTTAGACCAGTTACGAAGTTCTGCGTAGATAGGCATTTTATATATATCACTGCACGCAGAGACGAACATAAAGAAGAGCTTCAGTCCTATTACAAGCTCACCAAGGAGGACATGGAGAAAATCACCAAGGAGTGGCCTGAAGAACACCTAGTGCTAGTTAACCACGTAGAACTATCCGAGCTCGACCTCATTGGAAGTCTGGTGGTTACTCGTGAAGAATATGATGCACCCAGCAGTAACAGGAAGAAAAAGAAGGAAGATGTATAGGAAATACACAACACATCAGAGGAGACTGCATCAGATTCACCTAACAAAGGAGGAGACGACGAAGTGGAAAAAGAAGAGAAAGAAGGGGAAGAAGACAAGCAGAAGCAGGTCGAAGTAACACCGCCTAGGAACCCCCTTGAATAGGTAGAGACGTACAATAAAATAAAGGTTTCCCAACAAAACCTACATTGCGGAAGAAGTCCAAATCTAGTAATCCAAAGATGCAGACTGTGCTCACGGTCGATGACTTTGACTTCATTATCGCAGTTGTATCAAACGCCTTGGAAGATATTTTGTAGAGAAATGAAAAAAAACAAGAAACCATGTATGAAATAATTGAAGCAGAGCTGAGAGGGGTACAAAAATCCCTTCACTCCAACTGCGCAGTGTCCACTGTGCCCCTGCCATCAGAAGAAACAAAGTTGGGAGATTGTTATTGGGTAAATCGGTAAATGCGGACATGAACTAATCCCCCTAGATCCACCTGAATCTAGAACAAAACGAGATGGAACATGACGCTTTCCCTAAGTTGTGATCATTGAGTTTTACTACCAAAGAAGGAATAGATAGCATACCTTATGAATCGCTTCATTATATCTTTTTTGTCCCTGCTTCACTCCAGTGCTCTTGTGGAATCATATCTACGACAACACAAACCAACCAACGTGAAATAAGCAATAGTAGAATTCAATGACAACCTAAACATGTGATCAAGGAGTCATGTAATAAAACACTAATAATTTTATGGGAAAGAGGTGTGCCACCGTATTATATTAATGAAAAGTAGAAGATACAATCGAATTGCTTTAATGTTGCAAGTTCCCTTTTAGTGGTCCTTCGTTCCAACACACACATACACTTGCTCCGAAATTCGCATGAAGATAATCACAAAAGATTGATGGGAAAATGGTGGCCTCAAGCATCACTAAGAACATGATTCTTCACACAGTCTTCAGCCTATTCTTTCATCAATTCTTTGCTTAATATTTCTTAACATTTTCCATGAGAATCCCATGATTATATAGGAAAAGATGAAGTGGTTAAAGGGATGAGGATGATCCCACCAAATCAGAGAAACCAATAGGCTCGTAACCATACGGACGCCACCTCACATTCTAGAATATTCCCCTTCTAGAAACTTCTTGAAACCTCTTTCTTCTTTTAGCTTTGGAATGCCGCCACACCCTGCACATATAGCAGCCTGCGGAAATCCCGTGGGCCAGCTATAGAGCAGCCTATGGAAATGGTAGATTTTCGCACTGTGTAATATGTGCAGCCTGTGGACCCTTTCTAAAAAGCAGCCTTATAGAGGAGGAAAGAAGTAACTTTTCTCAAGCAAAAAGTCATGTTAGGAGCCTGAACACATGTTTGTGAAATCATCACTAGGGTGACCAAAATTATGTATAACAGAATGCCCTCCAAAGTATGAGGCTGGAACTGGTGACAATGAAAATACTTTGTAAAAATGTGTGTGTGTGTGTGTGTGTGTGTCGGGAACAAGGAGCGCACTAATTGAGAATCTGCAAACAATCAAGCATCCACACAATATTATACCATGTCTGAAGTAGGCATTCAATCTCGTCGTCCATTAGTACAAATATAGCCATGTGATTACATGTGTTGAAGTCAAACATGGTTAGAAACCACTTGATTACCGGTCGTTAATGAAAACTGTTAACAAGTGTGAGGGAAATGACCATTGATGTCAATGACTCCCAAGGTACAATAGTACAATCCAACGAGTGTGAATAGATGAGCTAAAGTCGAACACTCATGGAATCTCTCGATCAGGGATCAATGATGTAAATCCACTATCAAAAGCAAAGAAACCTTCCATTGCGGCATGCAGGATCTAAGGCACCAAATAATTTCTAAGTCTTTTTCCTGGATAATGAGCTGAAGTCGACAGGAAAAGACTCGTCATAGGAGGGCCTTGATGTATCCCCCATCAAATGACATGAAATAAGTAACATATTTAGGGTAGAGAAAAGTACAAACATGATTTGAATCTAACAAAAGGAAGGCCGACATAATAGGAATTGGCAATTACAGATGGTCGACTCAATAGAGGGCTTGGTTGAACTTCTCTTGAACATATGAATGGCACGACACTGGTCTTGGCAGCATTGACTCAAAGACAACTCAAGATAAGAATTTGCAGAAAGCTAGACGAGAGACAAATGGATTTCCCAACCCGGATTCAAATGATGAAGGGGGTGTCATGTTCAAGAGCGACGCTTACTGCTATTAACACAAATACAGAGACACACCTCTTTCCCAAATTTCCCCCCACCATTTATGGCGAGTACCTCTTTATTTTTACACAA
>CBVK0101516229.1:0-11769 GCA_900067695.1 Picea abies
GATTTAAGCTCATCCTTCGGATGAGTCCCTCGGAGTATTTTTAACGAAACCTAAGAAGGAGTGGTTGGATCCCATTTGGATCTTTCGATGTTTGTTTAACGAGTCCAAATATAGAAAACTCGAAGGTTTTTCATGTTTATAGAGTTTGGAAAAACACTTTAAAAGAGAACTCTCTCAGTTCCTTTTTCGTAAAATAGTTCGATAGGACCAAAAAAGTGATAAACTATCGCCCATCAAACATTTTATTCAAATATTTTTACGAGTGTGAACAAAACAAGGTCGCTCGACAATCTTTTCATTTTTAAGGAGTGTGAAAAGAGCTTAAATATTACTCTGTAAGTTTCGTTATTTTCGTGTTACCATGATGAGTACGAAAATATGACAAAAGTATACTGGGTTACGTTCTCATCAATTTTCGAGCACGAGAATGAACAAAGACTAAGCTCGAGTTTTTTCTAAAAAACCCTAAAAAGTAATCGTACACGTGACGAAAAAGAAAAACAAATCACAAAAAATGTTCATACTTCATTGTTCAGAACCCTAGTCTGCCCATCTGCGAGAAACAAAACACTCATAAGACCATTAGGCTGGTAGGTTTTTGAGAAAATATATTTAAATGATATAAAATATTTTTAGAAAAAGTAAAAAATGAGATAAATAGGGGTAAGAATTCATTTCCACTATTTCATTTGTATTTGGTCAAAAACTTGTCTAAGAGCCCTTTTTTTCACCTCATATTTTGGCAGTTGATTGCGGGGAGCACAGGCGATCATTCAACGAATGGTTTGCATGAAAACGGTGAGTACCTCATCTTCTTCCTTTTCAACGGTTCAAAATTCATTTTAATCGGTTAAAAGATGATTTTTTGGGTGAATTTTTGGGTTGTAGGCGTGCGCTGGGGCCGCTACAGGTGCCCTATATCGGGGCCTGCGAAAATCAAGGATTTCCACAGGTGCCCAATGGTTCACCTGTGGAAACCCCACTCTATAAGTGAAGCCCAGTTGCGGCGGCCGAAAACCCAAAAAGAAAATGATGCGTTGGACCAAAATGAATTCCAAAAAATTATGACTAAAGGTGCTAACTTCTTTATTTCATCTCCATGCAGGTATATTGATTACATAGATGTTGGAGTGGAGAGAAAGATAGCATGAAGATGATGATGCAATGGATTTGAATGATCTAGGCACCATAAATTCCCTACGACAGTGTGATTTGTTAAATTTCTTCAAGCTCTAGGGCATGAGAGCCCAAGTGAGACTATTGGAATATTTGGTCCATATGTGGGATGTAGACCAACAAGTATTTCATGTGGGTGTTCATGTGATTTCCTTGGACATAGAAGATATTTACTTCTTGACATGGCTATCTCGTCGTGGAGCGCAAGTGATCTTAACAGGAGGTTGAGGTGGTGGTTTACCGATGAGTGAATACATCAGACGTTATTGTGTACCTGAGGTTGAGTGGCGCAAGGGTAAAATGGCTATCAGAGGGGTTCATGATCTGACACTCAGAACCATTCTTTTCACCATTGCACGGATGGCAGGGAGTGTCTCTCCACACATGGATCTGTAGAGCTACTTCCAGTACGTAATGGAATGCACGGAACCTCGTGTGTTCAACTGGTATGATGGACTCCTCCGTAGTATGAAGAGTCAGTTGACCAAGAGAAAGAATGGGGAACTAAAAAAATTTGGGTACGGATACATTTTGGTATTGTTCTTCCTAGAGAGAGTCCCTCATCTACGCCTACAGGTAGAGTGGAATATACCAGTGCCACGAGATCCACGAATGAAACAATGGTGTGATCTCATGTCCCGGCATGTAACGGGGCCCATTATTAAATATAATGATACATTTTTTGATTGGTTGGAGCCCCAGATCTTGGTGATCGATGACTATGCATATGTCGGGATGGATTTTCGGCATGATTCTGAATTGGTATTACCTGAGGGTTCTCAGTGGGGGGATCTAGGTAAGAAAAACATTTTTCTTTTATGGTGTTTTTGTAAACTTTTCAAAATATTAAACACAATTTTTCTTTTTATGTTTTCAATCCAATGACTAATCAAAATATTTTGACCATGCAAATGTAGGGCCATTCCAGCCCCCGAGTACATCCCCTATCCAGAGGCGAGTGGAAGCAGTGGTAGTAGCAGGATGGGATGTGGAAGATTATGAAGCAATCGATCAAAATCTAGAGGGTTTGACTGCAGGGATCCCAGATATGTCGATCAACGAGGTCTCGAGGTGTTTCCAACTCCATATTGTAGGCGTGGTTGGTCCATTGAGACGATTGCTTCATAGGGTAGCATGAGAGGTAGTGTGTTACCGAGAGCAACATTCATGATGCCATTTTGTATAAGCTATTAGCTTCATATTTTGATATTTTGGTCTTCGGACGAAAAACAATATTTTTGTAAAAAAAAATTATCGTTATATATATACATGAGGCTTCTACATGCTTATTTTGATTTGTATAATACATGTGATGTGTGATTGGATTCAGATGTCTGTCTAACACATAATTAACTAATGCATCAATTAATGTATTTAGACATCTAGGAATGTGTTGATACTCGATATAATCAAAATAACGTTCCAAGAGGGGAATTCATAAATATACCTGTAACAAAGTAGGACTTTGGATAGCATAGACATTACTTAATTGTAGCACTACAAGATATGAATCAATTCGTATAACCAGGTGACGAATCCCAAGTGAGATAGCATCGGTCAACAATTCGATGACTGCGTTATACTCTGCTATGTTATTAGTTGCACGACCGAGACAAACACCGTGTACACTGATAATTTCATTCATGGGTGCATAGATTTCCCATGCAGCAAAAGCTAGGTTCTGAGTACTACAACTAGCCCCATTAGCGAAGCCAAAATGGGGTAACGAAGACTCCGACATTTGGAAACCAATCACAATGCAAGGTAAGCGATCGAGGGTAGAAACTAAATAACAAAAAAGCACACAAAAGTAACACACAACAATATGATACAATAAAATACAAGCACTCATGCAAAGATAATCTAAGCATAGTAATTCTTCAAGTAAAGCCCATTTCTGAGTTCACTTAAAGGAATGCCATCATAATCTACTAAATCATAGGCTCCCTACTCCGACACTCGTTTGACGATATAAGGGCCTCGCCACATAGCCTCGAATTTTTCGGCTCCTGGCAAATCACGATCTTGTTCAAAGAGGAGAACTAGATTACCCTCAGAGAAAACATGTGGCTTGACATGTTTATCATATTGGGATTTCACGCGTTTCTTCTGGGCTTCAATAACTAGGGTGGCATCACGACGGGTCTCGTCTAATTGCATAAGATACAATAGACGTTCTTCTTCGGCAGAGGTGTTGGGAAGGAGTTTGACGACGAGCTTCAAAGATGGAATTTCACATTCAATCGTGAGAACAGCTTCAATGTCGTAGACTAGTTGAAAGGGGGTAGATCCCATAGCAGACTTCATAGATGTCCAATAGGCCCATAATGCTGAGAACAACATCGTGTGCCAACAGGTCTTGTGAATTTCTATAATCTATCGAAGCATAGTGATAAGGATTTTATTGATTGCTTCAACTTGGTCATTGGCCTGTGGATAGTAGGGGGTTGAGTTTTCATGATGAAGACCCAACTTGTCGGTAAGTTCAGACATCATAAAGTTTCGAAAATGGCTACCGTGATCTGTAACGATAGCTTGTGGGATCCCAAATCGAGTAATAATGTGATTGAAAATGAAAAGTGTTGTAGTTTTTCCAGTCTTGTCGAATGTAGGCATCGCCTCAGCCCATTTGGTGAAATATTCCATGGCTACAGTAATGTATCCATGCCCCCTGGTCGAGTGAGGGTTACAAATCATAAAATCAATGCCCCATTTCATGAAAGGTCCAATGGAAACTAAAGGGTGTAAGGGAGCGGGATGAGATCTTATCTTATGATTGTATGTTTGGTAAGCATGGTATTTCTGGATGACAGTTATACAATATTTAAATAAAGAATTCCAAAAGTACCCTGCTCGCAATATCTTTTGGGAAGTGGCATACCTAGACATATGACTGCCACACGCTCCAAAGTGGTAGTCATTCAAAGCTTTCTCGGCCTCATCAAAGGTGAGACAGTTTCGGAATATAGAGTCAACACCACGACGATAAAGAGTGTCACAGAGAATGATGTATTGACGAGCTTGATAGCGGGTGCGACGACGATCTGTACTAGAGAGGTATGGTTGGAAAGTTTGAGTCTAGAGATAAATGATAATATATCCATACCAAACATCACTGGAACTGATCAGAAAAGGGGATTCGTTGGGTAGGGAATCTGCTACCACATTTTTTGTCTCAGCGGAGGGAAGGTCACATATTAGTTCGACAAACACAAAAGATTTCTTGGACTTAGCGCGTTTGAATTCTAAGTCAAACTCCTGGAGAATCACTATCCATTTGGAGTATTTTCCCCCTAGCAATTGACGTGTAAGAATGTGTTGCATAGGGTTGCAATCGGAGATTACAGTGGTCTTGCACAATAGAATATAGTGATGGAAACGTTGGACAGCTTGAACAGCTGCCAAAGCCAGTTTTTCAACATGTAAGTACTTAGCTTTGGTAGTCATGAGACTCTGACTCAAATAATAAATGGAATGCTCGTCTTATAAATCATCTTCTTAGACCAGAACCATGGCGATGGTAGAGTCCGAAGCAGGGAGATAAAGGAAATAATCTTGACTATAATCAGGAGGGAAAAGTAGTGGGGTACAGGTTAAAATCAGTTTCAAAGCGTTGAAGGCTTTGTTGGTAGTGGTGTCCCATACAAACTCAGATCCCTTCTTTAATAGTTGAGTAAATCCAAGTGTTAACTCAGTGTAGTTTGGGATCAAACGACGTAGAAAGTTTGCCTTCCCTTGCAAACTTTATAGCCAACGAAGTGAGGAAGGAGGGGGGAGATTGAGGATCACCTCAACATTCAAAGGATCTACCCTGATCCCCTGACGTGACACAATAAAGCCCAGGAGTCAGTCGAACTCCACACAAAAGACACATTTATGTGGGTTTAAGCGTATATGATAGAACTAATAATGAAGGAAAATGGCTCGAAGGTGGGTCGGATGATCACTACGATGCATGGAATGCATTGGTAGGTCATATAAATAGGGTTGTGAAATATGCTTAATATCATGGAAAGCGTAAGACATAAAACGTTGAAACGTCGCACAGGTGTTCTTCAAACCGAAGGGAAGTTTCCGGTAGGCAAAAGTGCCCCAAGGAAAAATGAAAGTAGTTTTGTGTTGATCTGCAGGTAAGATATTGAGTTGATTATATCCAGAGAAACTGTCCATCAAAGAGAAGATTTCACTTACAGTGAAATCATCGATGATTTGGTCAATGAAGGGGGTAGGAAAGTTGTCCTTAGGACAAGCTTTGTTGATATCCCTATAATCAACATAGACGCAGATCGTACCTTGTTTCTTGTTAACCGGAACTAGATTGGATACCCAATAAGTCAAAGCCACTAGATAAATAAAGCCAGCTTTAAGAATTTTTTTGACTTCAAGCTTGATAGCAGTTGCTTTATGGGGGTGGACCGGGAAAAGTCTCTGTAGGACAGGTTTATCATCCGGGTATGTCTTAATTTTGTGTACCACAATATCAGGGTCAATACCAGACATCTCTTCGTAGCTCCACACAAAGATGTCACAAAATTCTTGAAAAAGTGACTTATACGTGACAACCTCATCGATGGAACATGAAGCTCCGATGTGGACATTTTCGACAACTCCATGTTTAATAGATATGTCGAGGGGGATGGTGGGTGAAATGTTACTTAAGTTCCCTTCGTAGAACACATTGTGTGTGGATTCAAGAACCGAAGAAATAATGACAACGGTCGACGGAGTCAAGATCCGTTGGTAACTCTCGATGGTGTGGTGTTCTAGAAAGAGAATGGAATGATGATGCCCATCATCCCAAGGAGTATCTTCCATCGACATAACCGACATAATCATCTCGTCCGTGGGAAAAATAATGTGAAATAGATGGAGATGAATCATAGAGAGAGGGAGTAGAAGGGTCAACCAATTGAATGGCTTGGTAGGCGGATTCAACCGGACTTAAAGGCATTTGGTCACCATAGTGAATATAATTATCGGGTTTGGGTACTATCCATGGGTCAAAAAATGTGGGAGTTTTTCGGACAGAGGTGGAAATCATGTTAATTGAGGCAAACAAAGGAGGTGGAACGTCGGGTGGTGGGATTGGAAACGTACCAATCAGAGTTGAATATTTTAGTAGACCCACACCGACATTCTCGTACCCAGGGGGTGTCTTTGCAATGAAAGGTACATTGTTGGTACGTGTATCAGAGTTAAAGAAGTTCAATTGGTCTATTGTAACTACTTTTTCCTGATGTGGAAAATGTACGATATGAAAAAAAGTAGACACGACTGCACGCATGGAATCGATCCATCTATGGCCAAGTAAGAGGTTGTAATTGAGAGGTGCGTCAAAGACCTCAACATCAATGTTGACCATTTTTCCTTCTAACATAATAGGCAACGAAGGGAGTACATCGTAGGGTTTAAAGCTAGAGCCATTAAAGGCTTTGAGCGTGTTGTGTGATTCATTTAAGAAAGGAGAGCCAATGGCTTTCCGGCAGGCAATAGACATGACACACGTCAAGGCACCCTCATCAATAACTATTCTACAAATGTTCTTGTCGGTGACAAAAACTTGTTTTTGAAATGTGAGCTGAGGGGGTAACCTTGGAATGTGATCTTCCAAGTCAAAGATTATTAAATTCGTATCCGTAGGGTCGATTCCACTGATAGCTTTCAACAGTGTCTTCCATTGTGTAGGACAACTCTAAAGGACTTCAAGGGCTGAAATCGCGGATGGTGCTTGCACCAGATCCTCTACAATACTGTAGTTCTGGGTAGCATGTGCATAAGGATTGAAAAAAGACTTTCGAACCATGCCCTTGGGAGGAGGGTGAAGGACTCTATCGGGGTTCAGTCGTTCGAGATGAAGAGAACCAGCGGGAGGTGGAGCCGAGGGAGATTTTTGAACCAACAAAGGTGGTATATCGTCAACTTTCTCCTTGGAGGAAGAGTAATCTTTGGCACGAGTGGTAAGTGTGATGTCATTCTTCTTTGAATCACCATTACACATAAGTACGTAGGAGGTAGTGGAGGAAGAAGGTTGATCATGGATGACCAATTGAGCCTGTTGTTGAGAAAGGAAGGGTTGAGACAAGACAACAGGTGTAGGATTTTGGGGTCCCTTGAAGGAACTTCGTGACTTCATCACGTCTCAGACAATCCTTCGTATAGTGATCATCACCATAGATAAGGAAGCGATAGTGAGGTTTCCATTTATCCTTATCATCAACAGGTTGTGTCTTGGTCTTGTCAGATTGTGGGTTGTTATTTTTATCCTCCTTATTCCTACCCTTCCCTTTTTTAGATTTATTCTTACCGGTAGGAGTCGATTGAACGACGTTCACTTCTGAAGTTTTACCGGTGGGAGGGGTGGTCGTCGGAGCAGTTTGAACATTAGAAGCATGGGATTTGGGAGTGGTGTGAGAGGTCTGCACAGATTGAGGTTGAGCATGGAAAGTACCTTTCACACCATCAACGGCATGAGAAGCTGCTAGGATTGTTGAGGTGGTTGTGGTAGAAGGATGAGGTGCATCAGGGAGAAGATCGTAAAGAGTACCCATTTGTGAATAAACGAGATCGAGGTACTGGGCGTGACTGATCGCATGTTCTTTTGTGACAACTCCACCCATGGAAATGTCTTTAGAGATGTCATTCACGAAATATTTTGTGAACCATTCTGCCAATAATTGATCGGGAAGATCAAGTTTGATTAAACGTCATCTTCATCTCCACTCATGAATGTGATCGGAGATATGAGTGGCTTTACTTTGCTTGAAAGAGTTCAAAATATTGGTTCCCATTTCGTAACGGATTGGAAACTGGTAGTGAGTGAGGAAATCCATAGCTAGGGTATTGAAATCGATGAAGAAGCCTCGTGGTAATTCTATATACCACTCCGCGATTGAACCTGTGAGGGTTCGTTGAAAAATACATAACCGAATGGAGTCATCCATCAAAGAGTTGGATGAACACCAAAGATGGAAAGTCATTACATGATTGTTTGGATCCTCTCCTGGTCTACCATCAAACTTGGGAATGTAAGACGGTAATTTGGTCAGTATAACGGGCCAGTGGGGAGAGTGTGAGATAGGATCATTCAAAATTCTAGATAGATCAGGGAGGTCCAAAATAACTAAAAAGGGAAGTTGTCTATTCACATGAGGATACTGGTAACTTTGGGGAGGGAGTCTCGTCGGTAAACCAGTAGGACCGTAAGCAGTTTGCATATGGTGCGAAGATCCTAGAAGATTCGGATGTGTGTGTGGAGGCAGGTAACTCATAGGGTTGAATGGAGTGGGAATGTTCCCTTGTAAAGGGATACTATATTGAATGTTCAAACCCCAAATAGGATTGGAAGAACCGGGATATGCCTGGCCTAAACTAGGGGGTATGAAAGAACCAACTTGAGGTTGTTTCCCCCCAGACGATTGTGGATTCCCTTGAATAAGACGATTCCAATACTGGGCTAGTGATCCAGGGATGTTCTGCCCATACTGTGAATTATAGCCTCTGAGTGGGGGTTGTCCTCTGAGCGAGGATGATGCCCCAATTTCAGTTTGATCTCCAAATTGAGCGTGCACCCCGGGGTTATATTGCCCCCCAGTGGGAATCTGGTAACCATAAGTGAATAACGATGTAGACATTCCAATGGTGGTAGAACCATTGGGTCTGAGTCCTCCTATGATAGGTGGAAGGGACCCTCCGGAAAGGAACTAGGATGGTGTCGGAATAGAACCGGAAGTAGCGTTATACCCAGGGGGAGTGAAGACTCTAGAAATTCTGGATGGAACTGGGGTAGGATTGGGAATAGAGGCGTTCAAAGAATTATACCCAAGAGGAAGTTATGGGGTCTGACTAGATAAAAGCGGTGTGCCAATAGGTGATTCGTTGACCATCGTATTCCCAGCGGGAATAATCGTAGTGTTTGGGACCATTGTGGAATGGGCCTATTGAAGAGGGATGGTTGAACTAGGACTGGCTAATAAGGCTTCTGAACTAGGAAAATAATAGCACATTGTATTGTTAAAGTGATCTAAGGGTATTGTAAACGTGTAAGAAGTTTTAGGTGGTCCCGAAATGATAGGTATGTCAGCTCCTGTCTCTAAGGTGGGAGGGTTACATCTAGAAGTTGGAGTCTGAGCTATGTTAGTGGTCCAATAACGATCCTCATTAAGGCCAACGAGAATTTTAGGAGGTAATCCAAAAGTGTTGATAACAAGTTCTCTAGATGAATTGAGTCGAAGAATATGTTTCTCGTATCCAGGAGGTAGCGAAAATATTCTAGAGGGTTAGAAACAACTCGAAATCTCTCTAGAGAATCAGTCCTTTCTGGTTGTGAAGGTACGTGGTCCTGGATCTCACTCTGTTGAGGAGATTCCTTTGGTGGGTTAGGAGGCAAGGGTTGAGAAACTTATGGATCTTCCAGAGGTAATCCCTACATCCTACGTGAATGACGTGGAGGGTCAATGTTGGCCAAACCGAAAATTCTACGGAAAAAATCTATGGCCAACTATGTTAACAAACAACACTCACTAGTAGAATCTATGAATCAAAACCAAGCAAACAAGACATTCATATTCCGAAGTCACTAGTTGGTGATGAAATCCAATGTCGCGAAGTCGAGACGAGAACGGGCTGAGCTAGGGTGGAAAATTTATGTTGACGACTTGCTTAATGGACTTACACCTTAGTGCAAGCTCCCACACATAATTGTGGGTATACCCTCTAAGGAGCCCGAGTGAGTCTGGACAACGTCGATTCCAGGTACCATGGAGACTTGCCCCTCCATAGTCACCTTGTGTAAGACCCTAAGAACATAGGCAACTAAGGTTGCCAGAAACAACAGTGGTGCCTGGGGGAACAGTCGACAATCCGATCCACACGCAAGGGCAGGGTATCTAACCTGAAATCAACTCGAGAGGCTTCCAATCATCATTTTGGTATACCTTCAAGCTACCCCCATAATACGTGAAATATCTACACTGAGACCAACAAAGCAGGGTGAGTAACTCTGTCAATATCAATGTGACCTCAGGTTTGACCCTTGTGTGAGAAGGGCTTCCCAGGACAAAATGTTGCAACTGGAATGTGACTTGAAGTCGCGGCCGCACTGACCCTATAGTGAGTCGTATTCAGGTTTGACCCTTGTGTGAGAAGGGCTTCCCAGGACAAAATGTTGCAACTGGAATTTGGCACTCCCTATCACAATATGCTATTGTGTTTTTTGTGCTTTGGAGAGTGTGTCTCACGGCCTATTCCAAATCTCTAGCCTAGCTAATGTTGGTGTAAAAGAGCCCTAGAAAAATTACTAGTTAAGTTTTAGATTTTTGCAATATTATTAAAGGTTGTTGTTACTCAAGAGGAAGATGGGAATGAAACCGATGTTGTGTAAGACCTTGACCCAACAATATGCAAATAGAAAATGAATGATGCAACTTTCTGTTCGATGAATTCTATATACAATAAGGAGAAGGTACTTTTGGAATGGTGTAAACTACGAAATATACTTTCTTTCTTTGAATGTAATACCAAGCAATCATCAACAATGTAATTTCACTATTCGTTCTCTTTCAATTTTTCTGAATGCCAATATTTTATGTATAAATGATTACCTAAAAGATTGAAAGACTTTAATATTTTCCTTTTGAAAACCAAAACAGTGATGGAATCGAGAAAGGATAAGCAATCAATGAAAATAAAATACTCAACAAACACCCAAATTGATCTTTCAATGGAGATAAAAATAAAAAATGACAAGAAAACGTTTCTTCAAATGTGAATCAAAAAATGGTCTTCTGATCGTTAAACAATCCAAAATGTGAAATGTGAATCAAAAAATGGTCTTCTGATCGTTAAACAATCCAAAATGTGCAACCAACCTAAAACTTCAAATCCAATCAAAGATTTTTAATCGAGAAAGAACTCAGACATAAATCCAGAGATTATACCCTTGTCGATAAAAAATAAAAAACAAAATTGGAAAAAGATCAAAAGAGAGGTATTCGATCTCTGAAACCAATCAAGAGAAAGCTTAAACAGTTAGAAAAATTTAAGAACTGGCATTAAAAATCCTTTCCCAGCTAACTAAAGAAAAATTGGGTAACAGTAAAGGCCAAAACCCAACCCAAAATTTTTCTCAAACGCCACCGCAGGCTGGCAGTATAACACAGTGCGGAAATGAATAGTTTCCGCAGGCCAGAAATAGACAGGGTGCGGAAATATCACACTGAAATAAACCAGTAGGGTGTGGAAATGAATGGTTTCCGCAGGCTATCTATAAAGTGCAGTGCATAAGTGTTTGAAAAATCAAGAAATTTGGAGAAAAGGGCAAAGCATCCAAGTGGATTTTCAAACCCACAGAGTCTAAATGGATCTCCCATAGACTTAGAGATTGATTTCAAACAAAAAGAATAGGTCAAAAGGAAATGGCCAACAAAAAACCACAATAAATTTGTTCTTCCCCAGTGGAGTCGCCAATTTTTTTATTGGGTAAATCGGTAGGTGCAGACATGAACTAATCCCCCTAGATCCACCTAGATCTAGAAAAAAATGAGATGGAACAAGACGCTTTCCCTAAGTTGTGATCATTGAGTTTTACTACCAAAG
>CBVK0101516230.1:0-15599 GCA_900067695.1 Picea abies
GTGTGTTGATGGACAGACATTCTCCAGGTGGAGAATGGTCCAGGAAGGACTGATTACTGGTGGAGATACATTCTCCCTATGAAGAATGGCCAAGGTTGACATATTGTTGATGTACCATGGGAAGCTATTCTTCTAGGACATATGTCTAGATTAACAAAATGGTCTATCTGCCTAAGTTCACAATAGTGACTAGAGTGGAGAGATTGGTACATGACAAACATTTTCCCTGAGTTTACAGTAGTGGCTAGAGGAAAAATGGTCTAGGATAGTCATTCTTCTAGGATGTATGTCTGAATTAGAAGAATATTCCTTGTAGCCCATGGCGTGGCTTCCAACATCTGTTGATTAGAAGAATAGTCCTTGTAGCCCATGGCGTGGCTTCCAACATCTGTTGGAACAATTATTATTCTAGGATATATGTTTAGATTAGAAGAATGGTTCTTGTATCACTCTTTGGAGTGAGTGACTTATTCAACATCATGTCTGATTACTCAGATGGAGTATGGATTCGAGAGATGATGAATTTTATGATATCATGTGATACTAATAGTTATGATGTTGTTCGTGAGTTGATCTACGTGATCATGAGATATCCTGTGTGGCTACGATGATGCTACTAGTTGAATGGTCTTTTTGTGATCAATACCATTACCTTTAATACCTTCCTATCTAGGAGGGAGTGTTTATATTATGGTAGTTGCGGGAGGTATTAACCTCTATGTGTAACCTTTGACAAGACTATAATATTCTGGGAAGCAGGAGAAACCATAAAACATTGGATAATAACCCTAGGACACAAGTCGTCTCAAGATAATATTTAATATTGAGTTATTATCCTCCAGAAAGAGAATTCATCCCAGTCAAGTGAGATAGATCAATATAAATAGAGGGAACTAGATCTCATTTGTCACTCTCACTCTCACAATTGCATAAGGACTAGTGGTGCAAAAGTTTGGAGAGGGAGTGCAACTGCAACTGGCATTCTTGGTTATGGTTTGGAATTTATCTTGGTTATGGTTTGGAATTTTTGCTTGGTTTCTGGTTATTCTTGCTTGCTGCGCGACCCTTGGATAAAGGTGTGCTAGCCTTGGTTAGTTATTAGTCTGCTACCAGAATTATTCTTTATGTCAAGGTTAAGGTGATTCAGGGTGGCCTTTGTGCCTATGGTTGGGTGAAAATATTTATATATTGTCTATGGAAAAAATAGCACATTCCTTTATTTCTAACACACAAATCCTCATGGATCATTCCTCCCCATTGGAATGCTTTTGGGCCTCCAAAATTTTATTCAGCAACTAGGTGAGGGTATATTTACCTCACCCTTCTGATCTCCATCCAATTTTCCTTACTTGGTTTTACTCCCTTGAGACCAACTTAAAAATATTCTACATCACCTCGTTGTGAAGTCTTGATTCTTCTGTCAAGAATGGCATCTTCATGTAGTTCTTTCAAATATTCTGGAGAAAAATCATCAACCGTTGGAACTTGAATTCTTTCATATTCATCCATAATCATAGGAGGCTCATAAAGCTTCAAATTCTCAACATTTACCACTAAATGCATTTGCATGTAGGTTGGTAGATCTAAATGAAATGAATTAGTACCAATCTTCTCTAAGATATTGAACATACCATATAGGATTGGCCTTAGATTTTTACCTTCACCTTTCATTATATCTTTGTTGATATGTAGCCATACTTGATCATCAACTTTGAACTGATGATCCATCTGATGCTTGTCATATATTTCCTTATACTTGGCTCGGCTCTTCTCCAATTGTTCTTGTTCTGCTTGATGTACCTACTAAATATTTTGGATGAACCTTTTAGCTTTATCTGTATCATCATGTCCATCTTCTTGATTTGATTCGCCAAAAACAAATTCCATAAGTGATTTAGGAAAGTACCCCAAACATACTTCAAAAGGAGATTTATGAGTAGACGAATGCATGGAATGATTATAGGCATGTTGGATATAAGGAAACTTTTCATCCCATAATTTAGGATGTTTGTTGCAACATCCTCGAAGTAGATGTACCATTGTTTTGTTTACCACCTTTGCTCCATCTGTCTGTGGATGAAAATATGTGCTCTTCTTCAACCTAGTATCCATGAGTTCCCATAAATGAGACCAAAAATTTCCCAAGAAGCGAGAGTCTCAATCTTAAATAATAGATGTAGGTAACTCAAAATTAACCCAAACATGACTGAAGAACATCTGTGTTGTTTGTTCAACTATGACCTGTTTCTTGCATGGTATTAAAATACACATCTTACTAAACCTCTCCCCCATGACATATAAATAATCATGACCTATCCTAGACATCGGAAAACCACCTACAAAGTCCATGGATATACTTTCCCATGGTTGAGAAGGTACTGGAAGTGGTCTATATAACCCCAAATTTATGTTTCTAGGCTTACTTCTGGCACACATGGCACACACTTTGATATACTTGGAAATTGTCTCGTTCATCCGAGGCCAATAACAATACCTTTGTAACTTTGAAACTATCTTACCAACCCCAAAATGACTAGATATGAGAGATGTATGAGCTTCTATGATTACATTTACTCTTTCATATCTTGGTATGCATAATTTTCCAAGATGATATAATAAATTTCCATTCATATAATAGTCTGATTGTTGATTTTCGTGAGTTAATGCATCAAATACTTCTTTAAAATCATCATCCATATCATATTGTTTAGGATAATTTTCATGTGCTAAAGGATTATACCTGAGTATTGTAGAGGCATTAATTATTGGTCTTCATAACATGTCTGCAACCTTGTTATGAATACCCTTCTTATACTTGATTTCCAGATGAAATTGTCGTAGAAAACCCATCCACCTAAAGTGTCATGACTGTTGTATATTGGTATATGATTGCAAATAATGTAATGTCTTATGATTTGTATGAATGATTGTCTATTTTCCCATTAAGTAATGCTTCCATTTATTTACACTTTGTACCAACGCATAGAATTCCTTATCATATGTTGGATAGTTAATCACAGCTTGAGTGAAAGTCTCAAAATGATAACATATAGGTTTATCTAGTTGCATCAAGACTACACCCATGGCATATCTGCTTGCAACGGTTTGAATCTCAAATGGATGTTGTATATCTCACAATGCCAGAACTGGTGCAATGCTTATATTTTCCTTCAATGTATCGAAGGATTTTTTTTCTTGCCTCCCCATTGAAAGACATGTTAGCACTTGTTAATGCATGTAGAGGTGTTGTTATGTATGAGAAATTAGCAATGAATTTCCTCCAGTATCGTACTGCTCCTAAGAATCTCCTGACTTCGGTGGAAGTAGTTAGCTTGGGCCATTTCATAATGACTTCTAATTTTGCAAGATCTATTTTCAAATGACCATTCCCTACAATGTAACCCAAATATACCAGAGATTTTTTGTCAAATTCACACTTAGACATCTTCACATACAATTTCTCCTTCTTTAAAAGTTTAGAAACTTTCCTCGCATGCATTAGATGATATTCTCATGTTCAACTAAATATCAATATATCATCTAAACATACAATAAAAAAATCATCTATATAGGGTCTGAACACATCATTCATCACTCTCATAAAAGTTGTTGGTGTGTTACATAACACAAATGGCATAACTGACCATTCGAATAAGATTTGCTTAGTCTTGAAAGAAGTTTTCCATATGTCGCCTTTTGCAATTCTGATCTGATGGTAACCACTTCGCAAGTCCAAATTAGTGAAATACACATAATTATTTAGTTGATCTAATAGATAATCTATTCTTGGAAGAGAATAACGATTATTTTTCGTGATCTTATTTAGGGCTCGAAAATCAATACACATCCTCCACGTTCCATCTTTCTTTGGAACTAATACAATAGGAGAACCACACGGAGAGGAGATCGGTCTTATGATTCCTTTGTCGAGTAACTCATGAACTTGCTTCTTGATTTCTACATTCTCGATTATTGATGACCTGTACATTCCAATGTTCGGAAGAGGATCATCCTGCTACAAATATATTTCATTTTCAACCTCTTTTTTAGGAGGAAACCCAATAGGTTCCTGAAACAACTCATCATAATTAGATATAATGTTGATCAATTCCTACTTATGATTTGGATCACAACCTTCTAAAGCATCTGTTATATAGTCTCCTTTCTGCTTCACTATCATGAGAACAAAATATTTACTTGCGCTCACGAGTCTTTTCATTTGTCTTGTGCTCACTAAAGAAACATTAGCTTTGATGGGATGAGCTATGATAATATATTCAATCCCATCCTTGAGAAGGTGATATTTGTTTTCTTCTCAATAGAACACAACCTTTCTTTCAAATAGATATGGACTACCCAAGACACTGACACAAATGTTAAGAGGCACAACATCTAACTCAACCTTGTCAAAGAACTTAGTTGTAATTGCAAACTTGATCTTACACTACTTTGTCACTTGCAACTTAGCATCATCACACACCCAACCTAATGGATATGGATTTTTTTTAGGTGTCGTATTCAATCCCAACTTCTTAACAATTACTTCAGATATTAGATTTACTTGAGATCTACTATCAAATAAAGTATCAATGTTTGTATGCTTGACTATAACTCTGAGATGAAAAATCTCGCTCTTTTTCTTCTGATCAATATCACTTTTCATCTTGGCAGATTGAACTGAAGAATTTGAACTGATAGCTGATATATCTTTGCTTCCTATGTCCATGATCTTAGATTCATCTTCAGAATTTGACCCTAGATCTTGATGAGCTGATGCAATAATCTTTTGCTTCCCTTTATCCTTGAATTTCTTCGGTTGTAATTATGGATGCATCTTCCAACACTGTGATTCCTCATTTCCCTTTCTCTTATAGTGGAAACATGTAGGTATTCCCTCAGCTTGCTTCACTGTGGCTGATTTCTTACTCTTTCATTTACCTTTCAGTTTCTTCTCGAACTTGAATGGATTCTTATCTTCGCTCTCATGTTTACCCTTACTAGCCTCTAGATGTGTATCTTGTACTGACACCTTATCAATGTTAGTAGGGATAAACATTAGAATAGTGTGACGAAGATAAGCGTGCATGCTACAAATATACTTCAGAAAATTTTCATGAGTATACAACAAAATTCCTAGGGATAATAGTCATTGACCAAATATACTTCAATAGTTTCATGCCTACTAGCAACTCCCTCCATGCAACGGTTGGAGAATCCATGTGCTCATCCAAGAGGATACACATTGCTGTGAGGGTAGAGGACATAGATTTTGTCACTTGTGAGGTTTAGCTAAGAGGTGTGCAATAAAGACACATAGTCCTTATTCCTTAGTGATCGCGAGTCTCTCACAAATAGTAAACAAGATGAAGTTAACAAGGTATCACCCATGATGTGATAATTCCCCTTCCATGTAAATATGTGTACTTGAATGGGTAGATTGAACATGACCTCACCCTTGGTACAAGTTGAGAAGGGTTGGAGTCATCATAACCTCATCCTTGATATCGATATTGGTTGATATTTATTGTTTTGAGATAAAGTATCCTTTGCATGCATGTCATTTAGAAATGATTTTTTTAAATAATAAAAGTGCATTCATGAAATTATTTCTCATGTAGGTAGGGTGTACTCATTTAAATAGGAGGTATATGTATAGAAAATGATAGATTTGATTCCATTATGCAAATTGAAATGTAGTAAAAATATGCATTGGGAACATGTAAGAAAATAATAAATAACCACTTTCTAATTTGAGGGTTTTATTTAATTAGAAAGGGTAATGCCATGTGCACACTCACATGTGAGTTTTAAAAGGTATGAGGGAAAGTGAATGAACACAATAGAAAAAGTAGTTGGTATTTGTGAGAATAATATGCACATTAGTTAATTAAAAATTATGAATTATGCATGAAGAGACATGTGGCTAGGTGAATGGTGTGCATATTAGTTAATTAAAAATTAGGAATTACGCATGTGGAGGCATGTGGCATTTTGCACAAGTATTATACAAAGAGAAGAAAGGTGGCCATGGGAAGCACCTTATGTGCCCTAATATTGGATGGATTTAATAATACTAGAAAATTTTCATGGAGAATTAGTAAGAGTTTGGTCTGATTATGAAAAATCCTCATCATTTTTGGTTCTTGTTCTAGTGGGGTTTCCACATTTCTCATTTGAAGAGCTACACAATCCATTGGTGAAGATGATAAATCCCTTTCACATTTTCTATTCCTACATCCTTTGAAACTTAGATATTTTGGGGGAAGAAGAGTACCCTTAGTGATCAAGGAGAATATGGGAATGCTCAAAGAGGTCTAAAAATATTTGAAACATCTGTAGAGGTCTAGAATGGTTCAGAAATGCTCAAAATTCAAATGTTTCAAATTGTCCCAAAAATTCCATCAATGCGTAGAGCTTGACGATAGCTTTCCAACAGTGCAAATATCACCTCAAATAGAGTTCGCATGACAAATTTATGAGCGGTCAAAGTTCAGGTCAAATAGTCAAAGGTCAAAGGAAAAAAGAGGTGACACATGGCACATAGTTATTGGCAGCTGACTGGGCAAGGTACACCACAAGTGGATCAATCGCTAGATGAAAAGTTGCGTACAAGTGGTCCAGTCATATTGTGACATGTGGCATTGAAGATCCAATGAGAGGCTACCATGTGGAAGCCTCCCATTTGACAATATTGGTTAACATGTATTAAAAGTTATGGTGTCGACGGGGGTCGAACCCACGACCTCCATAACCTCCCAAAGACTTCACATAGTCTCCGTTGCCAACACACCATACATTGGGTCTTAATATATATATGTCAATTAAAATATTTGAATTATTATTAAAGATCCATTAGATGGCTAAAGGGCCGAGTGCCTAAGCCCTTGATCCTAGCCATAGCTCGTGGTTGTAAACATTTTAACATGACTATGCATTGTGAATGCGTGGGGGACCAAACTTTATATGCCATCATCGATACGATTTTAACCATATATTATATGCTTTGAAAACCATGCCATAACCACTGCCAAATATTATAACAAAATACCATGTATAGTATGGTCAATGGGGTTCAACCCCATGACCTATTATACAACAAACAAACAACCTAACCAATTACGCTAGAGACGTGGGTTGCTTAAGGAAACCATGTAACTAACATTTAATGTCGACCTTGGATTTTAGAATTTGGTTGGGGCCCACACCTATTTAATGGGTGTGTGACCCAAGGATTGTACTTGCATTTTTTTATGTAGAGTGGCCTCGTAAATCATGACCAAGGGTACGCAACTTTTGAATTTACATCGTAAAGCGTGTCGAGGGGTACCTTGACGAAATTTCAAGTATTTTATATCAATTTTGCACGATTTTCCCCAGGAATCCAATGGTGCACTCTGTTTCTGCATTTGAGCAACATGTAAAAGGGTCATTGTAAAATGCAAGCATTTGGGCATTAATAAAAAATTCTCTATTGGAAGCGGACCCGAAGAGGTAGCCCAAATTGGGTGAACTCCACTTTTTACAACTTGTGTATGTGATTATATTATTGTTTTTCATTTCAAATTAAATTATTTGCAAGTTATTTATCATCAAAGTGGATTTGGTTATATAAGTTCTTCACATGTAATTTTCAAAACAATCAAGCAGTCATCTTATTTTGAAGGTCAAGTAGATGTTTATGTGTATTTAAAATTATCAGCATCTAAGGATTTTTCGGATCAATTTGGTATTAGAGCAGGTTTGACAAGTATTTTGAAAGTGGATTCTTACAAGATCCAAAATCAAACTTGGTAAAGGAAAACTTGCAAGTTATAAGTCTAAACTTGGAAAGAGATTTCGATGACATAATATGGCTTCAAAAAAAGGAGAACAAGAATATCAACCCATGAGTCATGAATAGATTAGAGCTACCCTTCTATCACTAAAAGAAACAATATATGAGTTAGAACGAAGAATTCAAAAGCCTGCAAGCGGAGAATCTTCAGTAAAAGGAGAAGGAGGAGGTGAAGGCGGTGGATCTTCAGAGCCCCCTTCCCCTTCCTTCCCCTTCCTTCCTCCTCCTCCTCATCAATTTCTTTTGAAGCAAGTAAACATTCTTCTCATTGAAAGAAGTCCACTAAGAAGTCTGAGCATAATCTACCATTACTAAAATTGGATGTTAAGTTCGAGTTGTCGAACTATGATGGGAGAATGGAATTTCAAGAAATTGGACAACTCGATCAAGCAAATAGATGTATATTGTAGGGTTCAAAGGATTATGGATGAGGCTACAAAGATACAATTAGTTGCTCTTAGACCAAGTGGCACTGCCTTAATATGGTGGGAGAGTAAGATGCAAGCTGATCTTGTTAAAAAAGGTAAAGTAATATCTTCTTGGGATAAGTTTACTAAGGCTATAAGGAAAAAATTCTATCCATTGGCACATACACAAATGCCAATGATCGAGTGGCAGTATCTAAGACAGGGTAAAGGTCAGAATATTCAGGCATATACACATGAATTCAAAAAGAAGGAATTATCCCTAGGAATTCTATTGTATACTCATGAAACTCTTTTGAAGTATATTTGTAGCATGCACTCATATCTTTGTCACACTATTCTAATGTTTATCCCTACTAACATTGATAAGGTGTAAGTACAAGCTACACATCTAGAGGCTAGTAAGGGTAAATATGTGAGCGAAGATAAGAATCCACATATTTCAAACCTTTCATAAGCTTCAAAAGTTTGCAAGACTTCAAATGATATTCATAATAGGATCTATCCCTAAAGTGGACCCTACAAGTTCATGGTTTCCATTTACTACTCAAAAGTTCTATGGAAATGATAGTAAAGATCTACTTTAAGTCATTAAAGCATATTAGAAAACATTTATTCTTTCTACACTAAACCATATATGACCCTAATTGCAATGATCATTTTTTTGCAATATGGAATAATTCCTTAAGATTTCATACCCTAATAGGGTGATAATCTACATCTGCAAATTAATGTATAAGATTCGTGTGTGTGTATGTGTGTGCGCGCTAACTTCTTACCATGCCTAAGCACATTACTCTATTGTAGAGATGAAAGAAAAGAGGAAAGGGCATTATTTCCTCTTGAACCTAACTTATACATACATACATACATGTATGCATGTACATATACCTATACATAAACAATAACTAGGTACGATGACATTCGTTTCCTTTTACATTCACATCATCATCAAATTGCAAACATATGATTATTCAACATTACACACATAATATATTTTATCATTTTGTTCCCATTCATATAAAAACACGATAGGATATATAATCATATCAAGTATCATTTTGAAACCCATAACATAATGTCTAAGTCTAATCAATCTTCATGGTAATATCCAAGCATGATTTATTGATTTATTGGAGGGTTGTTACCTCTGATAAGTAAATATCAACAAAAGGGATGCTTGATAATTAAAGATATAAAATTGAAATAAATAATAAGTATGATAGTCTACCATATAGATGGCAAGAGTAACAACTATCATCTATTGCTTCCTAGGTTCAAGATCAATTTACAACATATTTCTAAGAATCTGAAGTATCTCCAATCAAGTTGCTAGAATGACATACCAACTCATGCATGTTTTCAAAGCTCACCTCCAAACCTATTACTTCCTTTAACAAGAGATAAATCGTGCAAACAAGAATACAACATCATTACTTTTACTACCGAAATATGCAACACAAATATGTGAGAATTATCTTAGATGAATTAGTATACAAAGTCATGTACCTAGGATGCATCCTTTAAATGAGTTCTCATATCAAATGTATATCAACTACAAGTCTATTTTGTTCATTTCCTAGAATTACTATCCTATGTTTTAAACCTATATTCATACACTTTGACACTCAACTATGCAAACTCCTCAAACAAGTATAAATGAGGCTTTTCACTCACTCTTTTTGACTACAATATATTTAACATGGACACACTCTTTATTACTAATGTACTCAAAAACATTAATCATGAGCAAGAATATAAAACTACAATAGTTAGTTTACTCCTAAGTTATGAACTAGGAAAAATTTCCTCTAAATCATAATCGCATACAATCTAAATGAAAAATTTCCTCCAAATCATAATCTCATACAATCTAAATGAAGATAACTTGTCTATTGATGCCATCTTGGGCTTGAGTATTCTAACATTTTCTTAAACTCAATATACTTGTAAATCTTCCTTGTAATACTTAATAATTCATCAATAACATTATAAAATACATATTTTCAATCATGCTAAAATGCATATTTTCAATCATGCATGTTATATATAGTCATCATTAATCAACTCATAAATCTATGTACCAATTATAATATTTAATAGATTCAAGTAGGATTCATTATGTTCAATGCATATTCATCACATCATTTAACAATAAATGATCATAAATGATCATATTAGTTAAAAGAGTTTTAAGTATAAATCTAATGAAAATGTGTCCATTTACTACTAAGTCATCCACACATTTGATGCCATCTTGGCTTGGGTATCCTAACACTTTCTTAAACTCAATATACTTGTAAATCTTCCTTGTCATACTTAATAATTCATCAATAACGTTATAAAATACATATTTTCAATCATGCTAAAATACATATTTTCAATCATGCCGGTTATATATAATCATCATTAATCAACTCATAAACCTATGTACAATTATAATATCTAATAGATTCAAGTATGATTCATTATGTTCAATGCATATTCATCACATCATTTAACAATAAATGATCATATTAGTTAAAAGAGTTTTAAGCATAAATCTAATGAAAATGTATCCATTTACTACTAGGTCATCCACACATTGGGAACACTCAAAAATAATAATATTAGGTAAGAATAAGTCCACTCAAAAGTAGGGCTATACACAAACCTATTTAAATATTTCAAAGGAATACTGGAAATTCAAAGCAATTTCTTAACTAACTTTAAATAGATTAATTCAAATCTATTATAGCTTTTACATATATAACATTGACAATAACACAGAAAAAATGGGGGGAGTGGGGAAGAAGAGAGATTTATATTAATTTTATTGAAAAGTTGATAATAAGATAATATACATGAACTTTGTCATTGTAAGTTCTTCACTTGAGTGTAGGTTTCCCTTACCTTAGCTTACAATCATACTCTATCTCATGTGACAAGGAATCAAATCTCAATTTATAGAGGAGTTAAGGAACGACTCAAAACAATCTAGAGGAAAATAAGACAAACTTGCAGAAGACGTAAAAATTTTCGCAAGATGAAGATTAAGGTCAAGGGACTGAAACTGATAAAGGTTAGACTACAATTTTAACATAAAGGTGAATTGACTCTTCTCCAACTATGGACCTTCCTTTTTATGTTTAGGAAGTAATTCCAATAATCATGTATTGAGATTGAGGCTATACAAATATACTAATCTCATGATTTCTACTCAAAGCCCATACATTTCATGTAATTTTTAGTTTTTGGTGCCATTTTAAGAATGCACATGATTTGCTAACTAGAAATTTGCACATTGCATGTGAGTTGCATCCCTACATAGCATGGGCATATGGAAAGAGAATTGCAAATTACTAACTCAAATTATGAATATGACTCAATTCAACTCATGAGTCAATGTGGTCAATAATGAATATGACTCAATTCAACTCATGAGTCAATGAGTGACCACGTTGGATATAACAACTTGACAAACATAGTATGTTAGGTATCATAAATATCACATACATATATTAAAGGTTCTCAACATGTCTCCACACAATGATGACATTTGACAACATCTATGGACATAAATATTACATACATATATTAAAGGTGCTCGACATGTCTCCACACAATGATGACATTTGACAACATCTATTTACTAGTAATGGTATCTAAATGTGTAAAGATGTGTTGATTTATGGGTATTCTAATAAGAGTTTTTCATCTAAATGGTCATATTACCTCATTGGATAATTGTTTTTTTTTTTTGCTTTCGCATGTTTGTTGTCTAGGGTTTATTGTTGATATTGGATGCCCTAACTACGGTTTCGAAGCATTTGGAGTGTCCTAGCTTGTGATAATATTAAAGGACATGTTTCATTAGCTTGCAATAAGTACATTGGTATGTATGTGTAACTTCATTTGATGTATATATGAAGCGTGTCTTGTTTTCCAAAATTTATGTACTTGTAGATCTTATTTTCAACTTATGTTCATACGGTGATTGAGTGGTTTCTAGTGTTGGTTATGTCTGTTTATTTACAATAATAGTGAGCATAATTTTTGAGAAATTTAAGAAATATATAAAAGGTAAGAGGGAATATTTGTGGCTGTAACAAATATGCCATTCTTAAGTAATTTTCACATATGTTATATGTTTGTGCCCTCAAGGATGTGGATCTTTTCCTCTTGAAGTACATAGTTTCAATGCTTATTTTCTTAGGTTTCCCCATGTATTTTGGTTGGAAAGAAGTGAAATATATGATCTTATAATTTGTTTGTTTATATTCAACCATAAGGTTGAAAGTTCACAAGAAATAGACCCATCTTCTTCCTCATTTGGAAATGTAACTGTGGAAATGTTTAAAAACTCATATTTGATGGGCAATTACTCTCTCCCTTTTCTAGTAAAATATGTAGCATCACCCTTGAATGGAATTTCATTAGTGTTTAATGAATCCCCAATCACCTCCCAAACTTCATACTTTGAAGAGAACCTAATGCTAGTTCCCTTAGTTCCTTTTTGGCTATCTTGTGTTGGAGATGTTTAGGGACTCATGCTAGAGAGTCAAAGACTTTGGTTGTGGAGATAGATATTAGACACATAGGTTCTATTTTACCTTTTTCTAAGATTGAAACTGCTTATCAAGTTACTTAAAGTGCTACCTTAAACCATGATGAAGATCTCAATCCCAAGGAGGATTACAATGGATTTACTTTTCCAATCCAGGCTTTGAACCCATCCAATTCAGATGTTTTTTTGGAATTAGTCATGCCTTCTGACAAGGCTATTCTTGAAGCAATGGACATTCTAGAATGACCATGGGATGAAATGAATCATAGATCATACTTTCTCTTGGAACTGGATCAACCAAAGGATCCAAAATCCGAACTCCCCTTTAGAGAAGATTAATTGGTTTCAGATTCCTATCCCAACATAACATGTGTTCTAGGAAAGCGATTTAGAAAATATTTCAAAGACTATACCAATTGAAATTTCTTCTAAACCTAACATGATGGAAAATGTTTTGAATGGATTTAGTATTCCTTTGAATAAATAACTAGATATATAACTCTTTTAAGGAATCTTGCAATATTTTTTCTTGGTCTTACAAAAAAATGATAGGCATAGACTTGAGTATAGTTGAAAATGATACTAAAATGTATGAAAATACCATACATGTTCGACAGAAGTTCTGTCATAATGGCGACCATCAAGGATAAAGTGGAAAAGTTGTTAAACGTTGGATGCATACACCTTGTTCCCTTAATTGAGTGGGTGTCAAACCCTGTACATGTTGATAAAATATAGGGAACCATCAAAGTTTTCACCGAATTTAATGATCTTAATAATCCTACACCCTTTATATACCACATTATGGGCGAATGTGCTAGGAATGGAATCTTCTCTTTCATGGACATATTTTTCAGTTACAATCAATTCATATTCACGAACAAGATTTATTGATTAGCATACAAATTCTTTTATATGCCCTTGGGGTACATTAATCTATTAAAATTTGTTTTTTGGCCATAAAAATGATGGGGCCACCTTCTAGTAGGCTTTGTCACATTCCTTTTATGACACAAATCATATTGCGGAGGCATATTAGATGATCTATCTACTTCCTTTAGGAAAAGGACAAGTATACAAATCATTTTTGAGCTATTTTAAGGTGTTTCTATTAGACTCAACTTAAATAAATGAATATTACATTCTATTTTAAGGAATTTTCTTGGTTTTATCATGCCCAATTATTGTATCATGGTTGATCCTTTTAAGGTTGAGTAAATACCTTAGTTTCCTCTTCTAAGCATAGTTCACTTTCTTTGGAGTCTAGAAGGAAAAGCAAACTTCTTGCAACATTTCATCGCCAATTATGACATTACAAAGTATTTACGCACCATTTGTGGAAATGATTTCCATTTATATGGTATGAGAAAGAATGAAGTTCATTCAAATATTTGAAATAAACATTTTGTATCCATTCCATTGTTGAGTCCTATAGAATATGACACGGATTTCCTTTTATATTTGGAAACATTTGAATCTACCATAAGTATGGTATTGATTTAGGAAGATGACACATGCTAGGAGCATGTGATTTATTACATAAGCCAGGGGCTTGCTAGATCTAAGTTGAAGTCTCATCATGATGAGAAGTTGGCCATGGCAGTTACATTTGTGGTAAAAAATATTCGATATATTGTAATCACATTATAATCCTACGCAACATCTATTGACCCAACAATTAATCAAGGGAAAATATACAAAGTGGATTTCCATGTTTCAAGAGTTTCGGTTAGAGTTTGCATCAAGTAAATCTAATAAGTGAATCTTTTGATTTCTCTTATTGATGATTAAATTACCGAAGGGAATTAATCAATCCGTGGTTAATGAGTCAATATCTAACAAACACTTATTCCTCTTAGCCACTATAGACCCATTGTATAGAGATATTCTTATGTATTTCTAGAAACAAATGTGGTTCTCACCTATCTCATGATGCACATTTGTGCATTCAACATTAGGCTTAACAATACCTTATGATAGACCATGTTTTGTATCATTAGGGTGTCAACTTGATTCATGTCGATGTTTAACTCATGAGGAGGCCAAGAAAATCTTGAATGATTTCCATAGTGGATCATGTGGAAATCATCTATCTACAATGGAATCAACCTATAATGTTGCATGCAAAGTATTTTTGGCCTTTAATTTCCAAGAATTGTATTCAAGTTGTTAATAAATTCCATCCATGCCAAGTTTTCATAAGAAAAATGCACACACGCCCCTCTTCACTTCACCTATAGTGATTGTCGACCCTTTTTCAAAATGGGGTGTTGATTTAATGGAATATCATGTAACCTCATTGGGAAAATAGAAGTACATTATTGTCTTTGTTTATTACTTTAGCAAGTGGGTGGAAGCCATGCCAACCTTCACTAATGACGACAACACAACAACACTTTTCATCTTCAATCACACCATCACGAGATTTAGTGTACCCAAAGAAGTTGTCAGTGATCATGGTTCCTTTTTTTAGAACTACATGATGAAAGAGTTAGAAATTCAATTATGCTTCCAACTTAATCACTGGACATCATATTATCCTTAAGAAATGGTCAAGTAGAGGCAGTTAATAAAGTCTTAAAGACTATGTTATGAAGGAAAATAAACAAGAAAAAGTCTAATGGGCATTTAATGATTTTTTCGGTGCTTTGGACATATCAAATTGTTGGCACAGGGGTAGACCCAGGGTTCAATGCTACAACAACGCACCAAAAAAACCCTAACTACCGATCCTTTCGACAACACTTGCGAAGCAGATGAAGTCTCACCCGAGGTAGAGGTAGGGGTGGTTGTA
>CBVK0101516234.1:0-24801 GCA_900067695.1 Picea abies
GGAAGGTGGCAGGGATGGAGGGGAGCGACAAAATTCTTTTAAACTTTTATGAACCTGGGAACACGTGAACCCATGAAACTTTGAAGACGCTTCTAAGTATGGAAAGGAAGGTCAGACAGACAGACTCATCGTAGCAAGAGGCAAGGTTGTGAGTTCAAGGAGTGAGGAGTTGAATTGTAGAGCACAAAATTTTTGGGTGCAAGATGTATACCCCGAACATGAGTTACCATAGTTCGATTGTAGAGCACAAAAGTTCTGGATGCAAGATGTATACCCCAAACAAGAGTTACCATAGCTCGATAGCACTTATCTGTGAACCCACATTCATAAAATTGGATAAGTATGCAACCAAACGGTGGTCGGTTGGACTCATGATGTGAATATATAGATGGAGATGACGATTTGTCAGATTGCCACACCGGGAACTCACGAGCATAGAAACGTGACAACGTATAGAACCAGAAACACATAATAGAGGGTAAGAACAAAAGGGAAAAATGGTCAAGTTTGGAATAAATTGGGTAAATATGAAAACAAATGGCAGTCGACCGGACTCATGATGTGAATATGTAGATGGAGATGATGATTTGTCAATTTTCCACCTCGGGAACCCATGATTATAGAAATGTGGAAAAGTATAGAACTAGGAACGCATAATAGAGCGGAAGAGCAAAAGGTAAAAATGGGAAAGTTTACAAGAGGAAAAAGAAAGGGAGAGAAGAACTTTATCGTTCAGAAAACAACACATACTCTCATAACTATAAACCATAGTAAGACATTAACCATGGGAAAAACATTGTCAGTTATGAAATATAGTTGGAACCCGACAAACCCTGGTTGAAGCTGTAAGAGATGCAATTTACATTGACTAAAAAATTTTGCATGTTATTTTATCTTAATAGTATTTTCTGCGGAGCCAACTGCAAAAAAATGTAACAATAGATCCAACTGTAGATGAAACACCCCAACATCACAAATATTAAGAAAACAAGAGAAAGCAGAAAATAACAACCCAGTTAAGAAGCACCAAAATCCACAACTGCAGCTGTAGGACCCAAACCCTACAAAGTTGAATCAAACAACAATAAGAAACATCCAACGAACAAAGAAGCAAGCACCAACCAGTCAACCAGGAATTTCGGTGAAGAACAATATTAGCCAAGTTCACTGCACACAAGACTATATCAAAAAATTCGGATGAAAATGTATTGCAACACATCTGTTAACCAAATAGTTCAGGATGTGAGACCTATCAGGTAAAATTCAGATATGGGAGGACCACTCAAAGGAAAATGTTCGACACACAACCTACCTCCATCATAGAAAAAGTGACACATCGCAATAGGATATTGTATTTTCTCCTCACATACAAATATGTTCTGCAAGAGGATTTCGACTCAGCCCCAGTAGTCAAATTTCTCACCTGCAAACTGCAAACATCAAGAGAAAATAAACACGTCACCCAAACCTGCCCATGAATGGGGAACGACATAAGGGTAGTTCCAATCGCGGTTGCAAAACTCCAAATGTGAAAACTACAACAGGACCAACAGGCAAACAAGAACAACAACAACAACAGGCAAATAAGAAACCAATGAACATTAAAGAAGAAAGCATGAACCATTTAACCAACAATGTCGCTTAAGAACAATATTGCCCACATTGACTGCAGAGAACATTTCATATAAAAAAAACCGGAAGAAAATGTATTGTAACAAGCATGCTAAGTAAACATTTAACATTGTGAAGCCTGTTAGGTAAACATTTAAGTCTGTCAGAACTGCTCTGTAAACATTTAAGAAATAATGTAGTGTGGCAGGTCTCTTACATACCAAAAACAAATTTATTATACTATTTTATGATATAACAACTCAGAGAGACCGTCTATGATCCAAAAACTTTGGATATTCTAGCATATCAAACATTGGGATGAATTTAGCTAGTAGAAAATGCTAAGACAAACATTCGGACTAATTCTAGCATTAATCCACCTTCGAGCAATGCATAAGAAAATATATGATTCAAAAAGACCGTATATGATAAAAAACTTTGGATATGATAACATATAAAACATTGGGAATAGTGAAGCCGACAATAAGACCTCCAATCTGTTATCCAATCAGATCATGACATATATGATACTTTTTATTATATAAAAATCAATGTTTTTAGTTCCCTAGTTCCAACAATAGATATTATGCAAATATTTGTGGTCAAAGGACAAAATAATATGAAGTCAATGAATTATCGATCGATATAGTCCCTCTATGCCTTCAACAGGGACTAATAATATGTCATTGTATTAAAAAAAAAATTACAATTCATTGTGTTTTTTAATGGCATGTGGAATTTAAAAGTAAAATAATAATTAAAAGGGTCATTATAAATTAATGATGATTTTTCAGGGTGTTTTTAGTGGCAATGTAAATATGTAAATAAGAGAAAGCAATAATATCTTGACATGAAGGGATTATTAGAGGTACTTGAACCATTAATTTTAATATGGAATAAGAATAATGAATTTAGAAATCTAATTAGCATATGAAATATAGAGTTTTGAATGACTAAATCTATTTTTTTCAATAATTATATGTTATGTGTTTTATAAAATATAATGCATATGTTCAAGTTAGTGGGGTTTTTTAGTACTTAAATGATAAAGTTTATTCACACAAATTTGTACAATTGTAAAGAATAATTTTAATTGTTAGCAATTTAATACCTAAATGATGGAATTTATTCACACAAATTTGTACAATTATAAAGAATAGTTTTACTTGTTAGCAATTTAATACATAAATGATGGATTTTCTACACATAATTTGTATAGTTGTAGAGAATAGTTTCTACTTGTGCATGGGTATTTTTACAAATTTGTTAATCCTAATTTTTTATATTCATAAAATTGTACATCTAAGTTTGTAGTGCATATAATATTTTTTAAGAATGGATAAGGCTATAAAAAGTTATAACAATAACGAATGACCAATGTATTTTCCAATAACATAAAAATAACAAATATCCAAAAGAATTTATACAAATGAAGATTTTTCTTTTTTTGCAACCCATGCCACCAGGGTTGTCATGTCCAGGCCAAATATAAAATAACCAAATCAATAAATTCTTCGATAAAATGTTTGAATTCTATAAAGAAATTTGAATTTTAAGGAATTGGCACACATTCTAGGAATGCACACATGCTATAATAAGTGTGTATTCCTAGAACGCATGTATGTTATTTTCCCATGCATATTTTCAAAACATATGATTTAAATGCTCCCCATCCTTTTACTAGAGAGAATATTCAACATTAGAAGATTCATTTAAGACATGATATCTATGATCCTTTGACTTACTTGAATTTGTCTCCTTATCCACCTTCTTCTCTATCCTATCCAAGCTCTGCAACAACTTGATGTTGAAGCTATTCTACTACTCCTAAGATTTGATAAGCCTCTCATTATCAACTTTGTATCTCAACACATCTCTCTGTAGACTCTTTATTGTCTCTACCAAATGTATGCTCTTCTCTTTTCCTTCTCCATGCCCATTTGATTTTGTCCCCGCATTACCCATGTTTATTAAAAATGAGAGAGGAAAAAAAAGAAACATAGCAACATGCACACATAAAAAAAAAATATTTCTCTTGGAAAACCCCTACGGGAAAAACCAGCGAAAAATAGATCTATTGTCCCTTGACCAAACCCGAAAAAGTAGGTCAACCTCCTGTTCCCGACCAAGTGAGCCTTCACCGCTCAATTTGATGCATTACAATGGTCTAGCCTTCACTCCACCATTCCTCATTTCCCCTTTCCTCGACCTTGAAATCGTTGTATTGGACTACTTTAACATTGTCATCATCCATGAAAACGTACACCTTGAATCGAGTCTTCTACCCATCTCTCATGTACTTATGCACAAACATGATAATGTCTTTCAACTGCGGCCTCTTCAAGTTATGATCTAGCGTCTAGCCTCTTCAGTGGATTAGCATACCGGAGTTCAACCTCCTTGGATCTCATATCAGACCACTCTCATTGGAGATTCCTTGTCTTCCCAACTCTGATACCATATTAAAAATGAGACGGAAAAAACAACAACATAGCAACATGCACACATAACAAAACAATATTTCTCATGGAAAACCCTTATGGGAAAAACCAACCAACAATAGATATATTATTCCTTGACCAACTCGGCCAAGTAGGCCAACCTCCAGGCCCCGTCCAAGTGAGCCTTCACCACTCAATTAAATGCATTAAAATGGAGTATCACCAACCTTTTAAATGATTTATTACATGTAATCCATGGGTTGTGAAACCACGAGATACCAAAACCATGTTCTCGAAACCACCATTGTTGACCTAAAAACTTTGACTCTTTTACTGATTCAATTTTAATCAAGTTTGACTCTTCATGGTTGTAATTTCACTATGCATATTCCATGTCTCTGGTCTCTTTGTTGATTATGCTCTATTCTATTTGTGCCCTTAATTCTACAAAATGTCCATGTAATGGGACTTATTAGACAAAATAATTCAACAAGTCTATAAAATTATACACAAATCTTCCCTTTAAGTGCATTAGAATTCTTCTTTCTTATTGCTTGTGAATTTTACTACTCAATTCACATTTCTAAGTGAATATCTAGATTCCTCTATCCAAGACCTTTTGGACAATGTCTATCTCCTTGCTCAATTCTAAATTTTGAGTGGCAAGTTATAGTCATCTGAACATTACCCATTTACTCCTTTTTGGTACCAAATGTTATAGGTGTCTTATCCCTCCTCCTGTACACTTTTAGGTACCTATATTCCCAATCTAACTCCATAGATGTCTTCTATGGTTCATGAACTTTCCATAGACTATTCTTGTTCCCCAAACTGAATTATGGGCAAGGAGTTATGCCCTCCATAAGTAAATTGGTACTAAAATATTACCTTGCATTGTTTCCACTGTAAATTTCTCATACAAGCTTTATTTTGTGATCAGAACAACTTGTTGGAAATATCTCCTCAAGCTATTTTATTTAAGTTGAAAAGATTGTATGTGTTTTCTACAACACTTACAATCTTTAAAATTATAACTCCTAAAAATGTTGTTTAGGCCCTCAAAAATGTCATACAAGATTATGACCTACAAAACACTAAATTTCTAAGAAATTTGACTGATTTACATTGACTTGGTTGTTGATATAGCATTATGGTTCTACCTAGCACCTCGAGGTGATGCCATGTCATCTTCCTAGCCCACCTGGCCCTACTTTTTCATCCTTCAACATATTCTCTATCTTCTATCTCCTCTCCCTTATCTCTCTTTCCCCTTCTGGTGGCCTTAGAATTTAATAAAATATTAATATTTTATAGGCCCACCTACCCAACTAGTACACCTATGACCTCAGATGGGACAAGGGTCCCACCTTTACTATCAAACTTCCATGTGGCACCCCTTCATTGGCTACGGGGATGTGCAGGTCCCATCATGCACCTTTACCTTGGTGCATGAACTTGAATTCCTCCACAATACAATGATGGATATTAGGAAATATAAATGGTGGAGAGGCCACATCGCATCACCAACATGCGTGAGGGTTAACACCCCCTCCATGATGTGACATGCTAACTTTCATTCCCTCCAAATCCAACGATTAATATTAGGAGAGATCAATAGTGGAGAGGACCTATCACATCACCAACATGTGTGGTCGTTAAAACCCCCTCCCATATGTGACATTCCAAAACCCTTTCTACATGACAAGATTTTAATGGTGTCACATCCTAGAAGGACTTGGGAAAAACTGCTTCACTTTCGATGTGATACCACCTAGGGTATCGAGATATACCATCGTGATCATGTGGCTCCCACATCACCTACAACCATTCCACTAACTACCGCCGTGGAAGTCCATGTCACCTCTGCCACATCACCACCACATGGTCTCTACATCATGTTGACGTCCTGGTATGGAAAATTACCAAAATTTTTTGAAATTTCAAATTTTTCCATTTTTTCTAAAAATGCATAATTTTGAAAATTCGGTTGGCATGTTTACAAGAAGAGTGTGCTTGTCATTGATGGAAATAACAATAGAGAACAAAACCTAGAGAGTGCAGAAGACGAGAAAGCTCAAAAGAGATAGTGGTTTCTAGAAGTACAGACGAGGTCCAAGATACAGACTCGCAGGAGGAGCAAAGGTTGAGACCCGTGAACACTTAGAAAGCCTTCTAAAGTCGAAGAGATAAGAAGCTCAGGAGGAAGAGATATAGTGGCCCTTGGATCACCAATCCAGAGGAATGACAACCATCAGATTGAATTAATGAAGGATAGGATAAGCGGGGAAAAACGATTGAGAATTCGATTATCTGAATTTTCGTCAGCCATTGGATTGATTCAAGTGGAAGGACAGGATAAGAAAGGGATGAGATATGAGATCTTGATCACTCGAATTTCCCTCAGTCATCGGATCTAAATAAGTGGAAGGATAGGATAAGTTGGAAGGAACGCTAATCTCATCGGTCGATAATCGGGCACTCAGATCTACGGTCAACAGGGCATATCGGACCCCCCCCGAGATTTATTCCTTTAACTATGGGTGGGGGTCTGAGTTGGTGGTATTTATCATGTGGGATTCTCATACATGTCACCTTCTTATCAACTCAGACCCCCCTCGCTCATTACCACTTACCGCCTAACCCCCTCTCTGAGCAAACCACCAAACCACTCATACATAACACCTCTACACTCAGATGTCACACTCCACTAACCGCTACACGTCACACTGCACTACCACGCTCTTCCTCCACCTTCACCTCCACTACACTACCTACACATCTCACCCACGTCATCAGACCACCTCAGCAAGGAAATGTGGCAGACCATGTCAGCAAGGACATGTGGAAGACCACGTCAACAAGAACATGTGGAATACCACGTCAACAACTACACATGGCATAATCAGATGATGACAAGTGTCAAGAGGAAATTGGCTTGTGCCATGTCAAAAAGTGACATAAGAAAGCTACGTCGCTCTGGGAGATTCACTTCGAAAGTTTCATCACCAACAAATGTCAAAAGTCTCGAATTCCCAAAGGGTGAAGGTCCGAAGTCGCTCTCAGTCATCCGATCAGAAGATCACTTTGGGTGCATTCTCAACCATTGATCTAGTTTAGTGGAAGGATAGTGTAAGTGGAAGTGTTAACTAGTAGCAAGAGGTCTCCACCACTTATTACTTATGCAACAGGTGACCACTCCGAAGGAAAATGGAGCAGCGACTTTTCAAAGTCCCGAAGTAAGCAAGGAACGTCCATCGTCAAGGTTGACAGGTGGTGCATGATCCACAACTCTGGAGTGAATAACTTCGGGAGTTTATGTTTGGGAAGGAAACGAGATCACCGAATACCCGAGGGCCAAAGAAGATACAGGTCATTAGTTGCCATAAGGACATGTGGAAAAAAATTGTGCAGTTCGAGAAAAACACTCTGGGAGAAAGTCAAGGAAGCGATGATGAGATTTGAAATTCCGAAGTCCAGAGACCCAAAGGAGATATTGACCATTGATCCAAGAGGGGCATGCGTCAATGGATTTTCAACTCCAGAAAAAAGGTGATAGATATAAAGTTAAAAATTGAGAGTTGAAATCTCCAATGTCTGGAGACCCAAAGGAGATCTTGACTGTTAATCCAAGAGGGACACGTGCCAATGGATCATCAACTCGAGAATATTGGCATACAGAGAAAAGAAAGTTTTGAGAATTGAAACTCCCAGAGCCCGGATCACGAAGTAAATCACAATCGTTGATTTAGGAAGGCTAGATCTGATCTATAGACTTGAGAGGATAGATCTGAACCGTCTGTTTAGGAGAACCATCAAGATCGTGAGATCGACGGTCCCATCACATTGCAAGGATTGAAGGTGCGTGAACTTTAAAATGTTGAATGCAGGCCGCAATCAAAACCACATTTTTGGGGAAAGGAAATGTGGAGCTCTGTAGTGAATTGCGGGGCGAAAAATGAATTACAAAGGAGACAGGGATATGTAACATATGATATCAGAGACAGAGAAAATAAGTAAATTTTTGTAATATCCAATCAGGGTGGTAGGGTGGGGCTAGGGAGGATTGCATTCCTCTAAATTCTAGTTGGTGCTAGAAGATATTCTGGGAGTTGGTGCTTCCATCCAGTGGGTGCTAGAGAAACCTGGGCGTTGGTGATTCCATCTAGTTGGTGCTAGAGAAATCTAAGAGTTGGTGCTCTCTGGAAGTTGTAGATTTCTATCATAGGTTGTAGCCTCATATTTGAGTTGGAGCTCAAAGACTGTGATGTACATGAAAGTTGGAGCTTGATTGACATCCTAAGAATAAGAGGTTTTCACCCTTATGAGTTTCCTCAGAAAAATCAGTGTCTCTGTGTATTCTGTGTAATTGATCATTGTATATCTATGGATGTTAAGTTATCAGAAACACATTAACTAATAATATAGAAAGAATAAAAAAATGGGAAAAAATTTCAAGCTTATATACATAACTGATTCACCCCCCCCGCCCCCTCTTAGTTATATTTCTAACAATTGGTATCAAAGTCAGTGCTTTTGGTCAAAGATAGATCCATAATCTTGAACATGACTAGTTATGATGGAAGTTCAACTAGTAGACCCCCCCTATTTGATGGAACAAACTTTTCCTTCTGGAAAATAAGGATGAGAACACATTTAATGTCTTTGGGTGCTGATGTTTGGGATGTTGTTGAAATGGGATATGTGAAGCCTATAGTCTTGGCCTCAAAACATGATAAGCTAGAGTTTAGCATTAATGAAAAAGCAATGAATTCCATCCTCAGTGGACTTGCTGAAGCCGAGTTTTTCAAATTCATGCACTATGATTCAACAAAAGTTACGTGGGACAAGCTGATAAGTAGTTATGAAGGTAATGAAAAGGTGAAAGACACAAAACTTCAGGCTCACAAACTAAAATTTGAGTAGTTAAATATGGATGAAGACAAAACTATCAGTAAGTACTTCATATGTATATAAGAACTTTTCAACACTATGAAAGGCCTAGGTGAAACGATAGCTGAATCTTTTCTAGTCCAGAAAATATTAAGATCTCTTCCTGATAGATTTAACTCAAAGGTCTCTGCTATAGAGAAAATAGTTGATCTCAAAACGTTGACACTAGATCAAATTCTTGGAACCATAGCTTCTTATGAAATTAGAATCACCAAAGGTAAATCCACTACAAGAGAGGCATCTTTTAAAGTAGAGAAAAACACAGACTCTGATATAGATGAGATTGAAGCAAATTTTGTGAGAAGACTGAAGAAAGGATCAGACAAATACAAAGGTAAACTTCCCTTAAAATGTTTCAATTGTGGTAATATAGGTCATTTTGCATCTAAGTTTCCTCACAAAATAAAGGATCAGACATATGACAATGAAGAGAATCAAAAACACAAGAATGTCTATAAAGAGAATAATTTTAAGAAGAAAAGCCTTTGTGTAAACAATGATGATGATCCCTCAGATGATGAAAGAAGTGACTCTTCTATTGAAGATAAAATAAATGATATCATGATAATAGATTTAGATGATCTAAACATTGAATATATAGGAAGTGATTTCGTTGATTGTGAAGAAGTAGTAGATCTTGAAGGAGAACTTGTCAGTGCCATGGAAGAGATTGATAGACTCGGAGAAAAGAAAAGAAAAAAAATACAGTTACTTCTCAGGTATGAGAAAACATGCAAGGAACCATCTCAATAAATTAATATGTTGAAGGTCAAGTTAGAAGAAGCTAATAATATTGAATACATCCTCAAACATCAATTGAAGGAAGACAAAACAAAAGGTGAAAAATTGGAAGTTGAAGTAGTGACTGTCAGAAAATATCTAGAGAAATTCCAGGCCTTATATTATCAGAATCTGACAAGTATTAAAGCCTCAGAAGGATTAGCCTCCATTATGAATCAACAAAGGAATTCAAAGTTTATAATTGATTTGGGTTATGAAGAGAGATCAAGTAGTGGTTATCCAAGCAACAAAGAATCCATCAAGTTTGTCAAATCTACAACCATTGATAAAAACAAACCCGCAGAAACAAAGGAAGAGAATTAGTCGCCAAGGAGGAGTGAAGGAAAAGATACCAGAACTGAATCTGGAGAATAAAGAAATAATACACCCTTTGCTCAAGGAAATCATCAGCATGGAAGAAATTAACCTACTCAAAGAAGACATCCATTTTTCAAGTACAAATATTTTTTCTATGGATATTGTTTTTACTGCTCTAATTTTGGCCACAAAGTTGTAAATTGTTCTTTAAGATTTATACATGAACAATAAAGACAACCAAGGAATAAATACCTACCACAACAAAGAATGAGACAACCAAGTAACAAACAACCACATACTGCAAATCATGTGATGGTTTGGAAAAGGACACAAATTAAGCATAACAATCATTATGATACTTTATTCAATGAAACATAATGTTACATCTACCATAATTATGAACATAAAGCTCTAGACTATCTCTTAAATAACTATAAGCCAGATTCAAATCACAAAGTTGAAAACGTCAAGGTTTGGAAGAAGAATGAAGATAACAAGTGTGGATTTGTGTTGTCAGCTCAAAGACAAAAAGACTCCTGGTATATTGACAACAGATGCTCCAGTCATATGACAGGTGACAAAAATAAGTTCCTATCACTTAAGGAAAATAAATTAGGGAGTGTGACCTTTGGAAATGATGCTCCAGGAAAGATCAGAGGTAAAGGTCTAGTAATCTTAAGTAATGGAAGAACAAAATCTCAAGATGTATTATTTGTTGATGGTTTAAAGAATAATATTCTTAGTTTCAGCCAAATATGTGACAGAGTATGTGAAGTCACTTTCACTACCAAGAATTGTAAGATACAAACAATAAACACAAGAGAGCTACTTGCAAAAGGGGTTAGAACCGAAAACAATGTATATGTTCTGAAGGAATATAAGGAGAAATGTCATTTAAGAAAATTTGATGAAATTTGGTTATGGTACAGAAGGCTTGGACACCTGAATTTTGATCATATTGTCAAACTAAATAATGAAGGTGTTGTGAAAGACCTTCCAAAAATATCTAAGCCTAATAACTCTGTATGTGAATCCTGTCAAATGGGGAAGCTGACTCATTCTCAATTCAAATCAAAGAGTTTCACATCTTTAGAGAAACCACTTCAAATTGTTCATATAGATCTGTGTGGACCATCGTGAAAGGAAGGTACTAGAGGAGAACATTACTTTATGCTAGTCATTGATGACTTCTCCAGACTTACGTGGGTTTCCTTTCTGAGAGAAAAATCTGATGCGTTTGAGAAGTTCAAAAAGTTTAAGGCGTTAGCTGAAATCAGATAGGAAGGAAGTTAAAGGCAATTCACTGAGACAAGGGAGGAGAGTTTTTGTCAGGAGACTTCAAATAATTCTGTGACAAACATGGAATTAAAAGAGAATATACTATTCTAGGTACTCCTCATCAAAATGAAGTTGTAGAACACCAAAATAGATCAATTCAGCAGATGGCAAGGTCTATGATGAGTGAAAGGGACATTTCACAAACCTTTTGGGTGGAGGTTGTTCACACAGTTGTTCATATTCTAAAAAAAGTGAATATAAGGTCAAACAATTATAAAACTCCATATGAGTAGTGGTTTGGTCGACCTGCATCAATCAAGCACTTCAAAGTATTTGGAAGTAAATGCTACATCAAGAATAATGATGATCATCTGGGAAAATTTGATAGTAGAGATGATGAAGGTATCTTCTTAGGATATGAAACGAACAATAAAGGATACAGATGATTTAACAAAAGAATGCATAAATTAGTAGACTGTATGGATGTTCGAATTGATGAAGAAGATTCTGTAAAATATCAACAGAGAATAAGCACTAAGCTAGATCAAAAATATGATGATAATAATGAAGATAAAGAAAAAAAAATCTCAGAGTCACAAGAAGATGATGAATTAGGTAGAGAAGAGACACCCAGATAAGAAGAGTCGGGACAAAAATCAACATCAAATCCTTCCTCCAGAATTACTCAAAAGAATCATCCTGAAAGTCAGATAATTGGTGAGAAAGACAAAGGTGTACAAACTAGGAGAAGGATAATAAAAGACACCGATAAATCACATATAGCCTTCATATCCATGGTGGAACTTAAAAACTTTAATGAAGCTAGTGAAGACGTAAATTGGTTAAAATCAATTAATGAGGAACTGGACCAGATTGAAAAGAATGACACTTAGGAACTCATTCTTAGGCCAACAAATAAAAATGTAATAGGATCCAAATGGGTCTACAAAAACAAGATGAATGAGCAAGGAAATATTGTAAGAAATAAGGCTAGATTGGTCTGCAAAGGATATGCTCAAATAGAAGGACTGGATTTTGATGAAACATTTGCACCCATAGAAAGATTAGAAGCTATTAGAATGTTTCTTGCCTATGCATGTCATAAACCATTTAAAGTCTATCAAATGGATGTCAAGTCATCTTTTATAAATGGATATATAAAAGAAGAAGTCTATATGGAACAACCAAAGGGTTTCCAACTATTAGATAACCCTGAATTTCTCTGCAAGCTGAAGAAATCCTTATATGGGTTGAAACAAGATCCTCGTGCCTGGTATTACAGACTGGATAAGTATCTTCAAGACAAAGGGTTCAAGAGAGGAACAATTGACAACAATATATATATCAAAATAGAGGGTAATGATTTTCTCATTGTGTTGGTCTATGTAGATGACATCAGCTTCAGAAGAAATAATGCTTCATTGGTACAATGGTTTGCTTTTTCCATGCAGTCTGAATTTGAAATGTTTATGATAGGGGAATTGTCATTTTTTCTTGGTCTGCAAATTACTCAGAGGTCTGAAGGAATATTTCTCTCTTAGGAGAAATATCTAAGAGAAATGTTGAAAAGGTTTCAAATGGAAGATTCTACACGTATGAGAACACCTATGGTCATTGGATGCAAGTTAAGCAAGGATGATGACTCACCTAATGTTGATCAGAGTTCATATAGGTCTATGATAGGCATCCTATTGTACATCACAACATCCCATCTAGACATAATGCATGTTGTTGGAATGGTAGGAAAGTATCAGGATACACCTAAACAGAGTCAATTTTTAGCTATCAAAAGAATATTCATATACTTGAAAGGAACAATGAACTATGGCCTATGGTATCCTAGGAATCAAAATTTTCAACTATCACTCTATTTAGATGTTGATTGAGCTAACTGCATGGATGAAAGGAAAAGCACAAGTGGAGGTGAATTCTTCTTAGGAGATTCACTTGTAGCATGGTTGAACTAGAAGCAACGTTCCATTTCCTTATCGACTACAGAAGTTGAATACATTGCAACTGCCACTTGTTGTACCCAAGTATTATGGATGATTCAGACACTTGCATACTTACAGGTAAAGTATAATGCACCGATCACAATTCATTGTGATAATACTAGTGCAATTAGTGTGTCAAAGAATCTTGTATTTAACTCCAAGACCAAGCATATAACCATCAAGTATCACTTATTGAGGGAACATGTAACCAACATTGTTGTTTCTTTGCATTATATTCCATACAAATATCATATTGTTGATATATTCACTAAACCGCTTGTGAAAGCTCAGTTTGAGTATCTAGGCTAGAAGTTGGGCGTGACCCTATATCAAGTTAAAATCGTCTATCTGATCAGGGGAGAGTGGTCCTAGTATATCTGATCAAGGGGAGCACAGAGTCACTCTATGTTTTCTTTGACATTGATGTCAAAGGGGGAGAATAAAGGTGTTGTTTGTATGCTATAGTTGGAGGTCTAAGCATAATAGTACAACCTTTCAGGGTTTCCATCAATGACAAAGGGGGCGATTGTTGGCATGTTTACAAGAAGAATGTGCTTGTCATTGATGGCAAGAAAAACATTGAACCAAACCTCAAGAGCATAGAAGATGAGAAATCTCATAAGAGATAGCAGTTTCTAGAAGTACATACGAGGTCCAAGAGACAGACTCGCAGGAGGAGCAAAGGTTGACACCCATGAACACTTAGAAATCCTTCTAAAGTCAAAGAGACTAGAAGCTCAGGAGGAAGAGTGACAGTGGTTGTTGGATCATCGATCCAGAGAACCAACAACCGTCAGATTGAATTAATGAAGGATAGGATAAGTGGGGAAAAATGATTGAGAATTCGATCATCCAAATTTCCATGAGTCATCGGATTGATTCAAGTGGAAGGACATGATAAGAAAGGGCTGAGATCTGATATCTTGATCATCCAAATTTATGTCAGTCGTCAGGTTGAAATAAGTGGAAGGACAGGATAAATTAGAAGGCGTGCTAATCTCATTGGCCGATAATTGGGTACTTAGATCTATGGTCGATAGGGCATATCGGACCCCCCTAAGATTTTTGCCTTTAACTTTGGCGGCAGGTCCGAGTTGGTGGTATTTATCATGTAGGACCCTCATACATTTCACCTTCTTGTCAAATCAAACCCCCCTCACTCATTACTACTTACTGCCTAACCCTCCCTTCGAGAAAACCACCAAACCACTCATACATACCACCTCTGCACTCCAACATCACACTCCACTACAAACTACACATCAAACTCCACTACCGCGCTCTACCTCCATCTCCACTACACTGACTACACATCTCACCCACATCAGCAGACCACCTCAGTAATGACATTTGGCAGACTTCATCAGCAAGGACATGTGGAATACCATGTCAGCAAGTACACATGGAATAATCAGATGATGACAAGTGTCAAGAGGAAATTGACTCGTGCCATGTCAACAAGTGACATAATCAAGCTAAGTCACTTCGGGATATTTACTTCAGAAGTTTCATCACCAACAAATGTCAAAAGTTTCAAAGTCCTGAAGGGTGAAGGTTCGAAGTCACTCTCAACCATCTGATCTGAAGATCACTTCAGGTGAATTCTCAATCGTTAATCTAGTTTAGTGGAAGGACAGTGTAAGTGGAGGTGTTAACCGATAGCAAGTGGTCTCCACCACTTATGACTTACTCAGTAGGTGATCACTCTAGAGGAAAATGGAGCAACAACTTGTCAAAGTCCTGAAGTCTCGAAGTAAGCAGGGACCATCCATCATCAAGACTGATAGGTGGTGCGTGACCCACAACTCCGGAGAGAATCACTTCGGGAGTTTGTGGTTGGGAAGGAAACGAGATTGCTAAAGACCTAAGGGTCAAAGAAGATCCAAGTTGTCGGTTTCCAAAACGACGCGTGGCAAAAATCTGTGTAGTTCGGGAAAAACACTCCAGGAGAAAGTGAAGGAAGCGATGTTGAGATTTGAAATCTCTGAAATCCGGAGACCCGAAGGAGATCTCGACCATTGATCCGAGAGAGACACGTCAATGGATTGTCAACTCCGGAAAAAGGTGATAGAGATAAAGTTAAAATTGACTGTTGTGTTCAATAATAACAAAATGACATTCCCTATGTTCTTAAGTATAGCAATTCTGCTCTCCTATTATTTGAGTGATGTGCATAGATATAGTGTGTTCTTACTGTGTTCCATTATCATTACTCTCAAACTTGCAACCTTGGAAATCAACATTCTAAAAGTTGTCACAAGCATCAAACCCTAGACGACAATGAGCAATATAGAATAAACCCCATAGAGATTTCCTCGCAACCTGAATTATCAGATGCATAATCTACCCTTAGCATGTAACATAGTAGCACTTGGCTATAAAATTGTGATGAAACCCAATAAGAGACTAGAAGATAGCAATCAGGTAATCAATTTGAAGAAACAAACCTACACATTAACAGTTCTAAATATATGCTCCCTGCAGACATGGATACTCCACCTGGCAAGTTTTCCTCAGATTGTCAGAGGAAAAAGGTTCTCTTTACATACAAAAAAAACTATTCTTGGTGAATCAACAGACAAAGCAACTTGAGTTGCATCACAATGTTGTAGACAAGGAACTAGACCAATTGAAAAGAGGATTAGAACTTGGAGCCTCTTTTAAAACAATTGCAAGAGGTACCTTTATAATGTGAACGTGGGGTAATGTATTGATGTGCATCATCCACCAAATATTTTTGAGATGTGAACTTAATCTTGGTGGCTGAAAGATCTATTTTCATTCAAATTGAAATTTATTACCCCGCCTTGTTCATTGTCTCAATTTTTTAAGGAACAAAGGAGTATAACATAGAACCTGTGTGTATCTTTAAACAATCTTGAGAAGTGCCTATATAATGGCTACAGAGAGCAATGTATTGATGTGCATCATCCTTCAATTATTTTTGAGATGCCAACTTGATCTTAGTGGCCAAAAGATGCATTTCATTCAACACAACCAGTTAATCTTTTGAAAGGTAATTGAAAGGTCATTGCCCTGACTTGTATGTTTGAGTCAATTTGTCAGGAACAAAGCATTAGAACTTAGAACCTCTATGTATCTTGAAACAATCTTGAGAAGTGCTATACAATGTGAGCTTAGGACAATGTATTGATATGCATCATGCATCAATTAATTTTTCGATGCTAAACTGATCTTAGTGGCCAAAAGATGCATTTCATTCAACAAAACCCACTAATCTTTCCAAGTAACTAGTCGTTCAAAAAATTGAAAGATCATTACCCTGCGTTGTTCCTTTGAGTCTCAATTTGTCAGGAACAAAGAATTAGAACTTAGCACCTCTATGTATCTTGAAATATTCGTTTAGATGTGTCTATATAATTTGAACTTAGGACAATGTATTGATGTGCATCATGCACCAACTATTTTTTAGATGTCAACTTGATCTTGATGGACAAAAGATGCATTTCATTCAACAGAACCAGCTAATCTTTCCAAGCACTTAGTCATTCAAAAAATTTCGAAGATCATTACCCTGCCTTCTTCCTTCGAGTCGTAAGTTTTCAGGATGCTCGTGTCCGCCAAAATTTGCAATTTTAATTCCAAAATTTCCAATTTTGATTTAAATAGTATGACATTCTGGATGCACAGAAAGAATAAAGAGAGCATAGCTCAGAAAGCACCTTTGACTATACACTGTAATTATACATTTTTAATGCCATTGAACATGACACATTATACAAGCCTTTGCTTGACCCCAAACAGTGGAAACTGCATGAAAGCTTAAGACGCTACTTCGCATTTTCCCACAGATCTTTTGCTTCACGAGGAAGCTCACTTACTCAACCACCAGCATCAAGAGATTTCTATTACTACAATAGAAGGAACGATGTTCAAAAAAGAATTGCCCATGTGAAATTTTCCAACTGATTTTACCTTTCCTATTTAACTCTCTCAATTTACATTTGTACAGTGCTGACCAACTTAGCTACTAAGCCTTGCTACAAACTGCCCAACATTGTATTCTTCGGTATACTGTGACTGATCCCATAGTTCTTCCAAGCCATTAAGCATTGTCTTCAAGCCTTTTCCTGCACCTATAGCATTTGCATTGCTCGACACTTCATAACCTTCTGACTTTTTCAAAGATGAAGCTATCTGCAAATTTTACAGGAAAAATCAGCAAAATAGATTAAGATCCTAACAACCAATCTCTGATATGAATACATTTATATTGAAAATGGGACAAGACACTATCAGAAAGAGTTATACCTTCCGAGAAGTTGCAGATGGGGTAAAAAGGTCAAGCAACTGAGTCGTATCCATTGAATTCAGACTAGCATTCTCTGCATTTATGACTGCATTAGCAACCGAGACCTTGAACTTTTGAAGACCCATAATTTTCTCTTCCAATGTTCCTCGCATGATAAGCCGGTGAACATTCACTACCTTGCGTTGTCCCAACCTGTGAGCTCTATCCATAGCCTGCATAATCATTATATTTTGAGCAAATGGGTGAGACAACCCCAAAAAATAGAATTAGTCCATTCCCAAGTTTGGGCAGCAAACTGACAATAAATTAATGTGCCAATCAAATCAATGAATCTAATAAGATCATGAAGGAAAGCACAATAAGATTCATCAAAGATTCATGGAACAGCATACAACCACTAAGCAACCAAAACCTTCCAATCTACACAGCTGGAGCTGTGCAATTAAGGGTACATCAAATGACAAAAACATTTTGGAGCACTGAAACCAGAAACCAAAAACCATGGAGAAGATGGATAAGATGATGTGAAATCAAGTGAAGATGATGTAGTTGAACATGGATCAAACTGGGCATGCTTCTGTGGAAAACAAACTTGTTTGACAATTATAATAATATCCCATTTAAGTAGGACAGAATAAAGAACTCCATAAGAATAAATAATATAATAAATAATGTATGAACATAAGATATATGAGATAGATAGATGATTACAGATGATAAATGAGGGCTGTATATACCCACGCAGAGGTGCCCTTTCATAAGAGACGTGACCTTTCATCAAGAAGGTGTCTCTTCATGTGCCCTTTCATAAGAGACGTGACCTTTCATCAAGAAGGTGTCTCTTCATAACAGATTTTAGTTATTGAGTATTAATTATTATTATTTAATCATTATCTATGTATATCTATTTATATGTATATTTGTGTTCATAACATTGTCTTCCCCTTTTGAAATACTTTGTCCTCAAAGCATAGTGATGGAAGGACTAGACATCTTTTTCTACGGCTTGTAATGTCGTCGCATTATTCTATGTTCTGTCGTAGTTAGCAATACGAGACAATATGAACCTCTAAGTGTTGAGCAAAATTTTTGAACCGTCAAAGGGTCGGACCATCCTAATTCAATCCTTAGCGAAATGTTGTTCTTCCATGATGAATTGTTATCCTGAGACTTAATTGTGTTGATATCAATATTTTTCGGACGATAATTTAGTGGTTCCCGACCTAAGAGATATTAATACTCTGATTGTTTAAGATATCTACTTTTATGATTTGGATGTCGATTAGGAGTTCTTATAACATTACTTTCCCTCATCATGCTTGTAGTGTTTTCTTGGTTTAATTTTGGTATGTGATTTTCTTCACGCATTGATGTTTCTTGGTTGATTGATAAACTTCTATTAGTACGTACACTAGGAACTCCCATCGTTTCTACTCCAACATCCGTATATGTCTTTTCTTAGATTGGCATCTTCTTGAGCTGTGATGTGGATTGGATCCGTATTTGTTCCTTTTTCCACAACTTTGATTTTTACTCCTAGGGACTTTGATGTTTCCTTCTGGATTTGTTCTAACCTGTTTTCCAACACCTTGTCATTCTTAAGCTTCTTAATTCGCATCAGTAGGTTTTGATTATGATTTTTTAGACGCAAATTTTCTTCATTATTTGATTTGTCGATATCTTTAATGTCTGGATTTTCAGATTTCTCTTCTTTCAACTTTCTAATTTATTATAGTAGCCCTTGATTAAGGTTCTTCAAACGAAAATTTTCTTCATTTTTTTGTAATAGGTTCTTCTCGAGATCTTGATTCTCTTGTTCCAACTTCTGAATGCATTGTTTTCTATCCTTTGACTTCTTGATCTGTGTAAGTAGTTTTTGACTGGGGTCTTTTAAGCAAGAAATCTCAGTGTTTTTATCTACGATAACTTCGTCAAATTCTTTTTGCATCCTTGATATTGACTTTTGATTTTATTGAAGGATCACCTTCGAGATATCTTTAAAATGTGAGTAACTACATGGTGGTTTGTGAAGGATGTAGCTTATGTTCTTGACAATACTGGAGTAGGTCACATGATACAAGTTTTTGCCTCCATCAACAGATTGGTTTGATACTATTTGACCTTTTAGAACTTAGATCCAACCTGACTTTAACAGTACAGGGTTTCAATCAAGTAGGTTTCTATATTTATGATCCCACTCTATAGAAGACTTACATGGAGAAATCATTAAGGTCGATGTGAGTAAGAGGAACAGATGGGAGACATTTGTGGTGGTTGGGGGCCATGTTCAATGGGTCTTCCACCTACCTTATAGCATTCTAAGAAAAGCTCCAGTGTCACTGCACATGTTAGAAATTATTAATCAGTGATGCATTTGTCTACGTGAAACCTTATGACTGTAAAGTTTTGGTGATCATGATGGTTTTCCCATCAGTAACAGGACTTGCCAAGTCAACCCAGAACTAGCTGAACCAACTGGACCCAAAGCCAAAAAAGGTCAATCCAGGTTTCAGACCTAGGTTCACCATCCAGGTTTCAGACCTAGGTTGACCCACACACCCTCCAAAAAAGAGAAAAACGGACTGACTCTACCCAAAAACTAGAAAAACCCATCGAGTAAATCATGAACACATCCACTTAAAGGAAGAACCTCCGAGTAAGCTTTGACCAGCTGAGTCAAATGGTTTATAAAATAAAATACAAATGTCATTTTACCGTTCTTACTCATTTGTCCTGGAGTTTTCACTGAAGGGTTCTTCTGTTGGCACTAATTCCTAGAGGCTACAGGTTTTTATATTTTTAGTATTTATCCAGTATTCCAAATTGTCATATGATCTCAGATTTGACTTTGAAACTTAAATCTTGATATTTGACATTCATGCATCAGCCATGGTCCATGGAAATTTTGGATCTTAATGAATCTGGATGGATGATTGAAGGTAATAGATATGATCGATGATCATGATTATATCATGCACATTGTATGATATATTTGGTTATGTTTGATATGTTAATTTTGCACTGCATTCAGTGTATTTGCATTAAATCAGTGTAACATCACATGTATAATCTAAAAAAACATTTATTTTTCTTGAAAATCTATAGTTAAAAAACATTTATTTTTCTTGAAAATCTATAGTTTATTTTTTCATGGTGTCAAGTCTTTTCCAGGTTGACTCAAGTCTTTACCAACTCCTGAGTCGAGTTTGACTCTCGGGCCAAAACAGGTCATATCCCAAGTCAAGTCTGGTGACTGTGGTTTTCCCCTATCAGAAGATTTGAAGCATTAATAATGAACTTTAAAGGTTATGATCTTTTGCAATAAGCTGCTAAGCTTAGCTCAGCTCCAATAGAGTATATATAATAATTTTCCAAATGGCAAAGCCTACAGTTATTTTGATGCTCCCTGCCCATCAGCCCAGCCAATCAATACCAAAAGGGGATTTCCTTCCTTAGAGAAGACAAGTGCTGTCCTACAGAGGTCAGGATCAGCCCCAACTGGTTTTGTTAACTTTTCCAGCACGGGGTGGGAGAGATATTTTCACTTTCTTTTGATTTGTCATCGAGGGCTGGTCCATACATAATTTGGAAAGCCAGTTCATTCAAGCCGTTACATACTATCTGGCTGGGAATCGGATCTGGGACAAAGAAAGGGTCCAAACTCCCCTGCTACTCCATCCTTTTTCCAACAAGCATTTCTTTCCCCTGCCCATCATGGGATTATTTTGCTGAGGATATCAACACCAAGGGTATCAGGTCACTGTTGCCTCCACTATCTATTGATAGTAAAGCATCTAAGCTTTCCAATTATAAGAAACCATTATTTCCAATAGAAAAGGAACTTCAGTTCTGTACAGTGGATAAATCATTCAAAAAAGCACTTAGTCTAGAAAGAGTCATGATCAAAGCAAAGGTTTTGCTAAAGTTCACTTTTGACTCATCAAAAGAAGGTAGGAGAGTAATTTTACTCAGTCAGCCAATAAACATCTTAATTTTTCAATAATTCTTGTACGAGTTATGCCACAGACAGACCCAAATTAAGAGTTTTGCATCCAATCAAAGCGGGCAAACCTCGTCTCCCAAACCAGATGAATAAAAACTCAAGAGATCAAAAATATTTTTATTGTAAGAAATTTCTGGTGTTCACTTTTCACTCGTCAAGAGAAGCTAAGGAGTACTTTTATTCAGTCAAAAGGCAATCAACATCCTGATTTTTCAATAATTCTTGGGTATGAGTTTCCCCATAGACACACCCCAATTAAGAATTTTGCATCCAAGCAAAGAAGGCACATCTTGCATCTAAAGCCTGGTGAATAAAAAATTGAGGGATAAAACATATTTTCTTATAAGAATTTCAGCCATTCTCACCTAAATATAGCGATGAATGTCATGTAATGGATCCACAAGGCATTGGATAAAACTAGAACATTGAAAACAAAAGACCACATACCTGATGATCTCTCATCGGGTTCCAATCATGCTCCACAAAAATTACTGTATCTGCTGAAGTTAGATTTAATCCAAGTCCTCCAACTGCATTGCATAATATCCAATGCACTTAGAAGATTGTAACAGAACACTGTCATTGTATGAATGACCTTTCACATTATAAAAATGAAATATTTGTTCTGACTCACCATGTGTTGTGAGAAGGAGAACGTCAATGGTCGGGTCCGAATTGAAAGCTTTTACAATGTCAAACCGTCTTGAAGACTCAACAGAACCATCCAAACGCAAATATGTCACACTGTAAGTGGTGCAAATAAGTCATGATTTTGAAGAAATTATAAAAAAACGTGCTCAATATTTCTCAAACTGCAGAATGAAAAAGCAAGTCATGTATAAGATTAAAAATTATGCTCAAAATTTGCCAATCCAACCAACCATGTTTTATGATGAGAAAAACCTAAACCTTAAAAGAGAAAATGTATCTCGCAAGCTGATCAAGCTTGCCTCAAGTGACAAAATAAACATTAGCTAATGCACCTTGCCAGCAGAAACTAAAGGCCTCTGAAAATTTGAACATGATCACCTACAATACCATTCCAGTCCAACTGGTCTAACACAGAGTATACAAAGACCATTTAAACCTATCTCTATATTGCAAACAATCATTTCTTCTGCAGTTGGCATACTCGGATCTTCGCATTTTCCATTAGAAATTTTAAGAATGCTATTATTAATCAGTATAAATGCTCTGACAAATTATATAGACAATAAAAAAGGCCTTTGAACATAATCACCTACATTACCATTCTGGGCCAACTGGACTAACACGGGCGGGGTATACGAACATTTAAAACTATCTCTGTAGTGCAAACAAGCATTTCTTTTGTAGTTGGCATACTCAGGTCTTTGCATTTTCCAATAGAAATTGTAAGAATGATATTATTAATTAGCATAAATCTTCTGACAAATTGTTTCCTTGCCCAATCCAGTGAATCTGGCTAGACACATGCCACTTAAGGTGTCTTACAATGGAAAGCCCCAACACTTTAAATAGGCTTCATCACATCAAATAACATGGGCCACCCAATACCATGGACCTATAAACTACCTATGGTAAACCCATTAATGACCAAATCAAGGTTAACCTAATTACTCTTTGACCAAGTCAAGGCTAACATAACATTCCCCCCTTTAAACTTGACTTGAGGTAAACAACTACCCCCCCCGCTCAACACAAAGTTTATAACTGGGTATCCAGATATACAACATGACACCCTTAATTATGTCACATAGGTTTACATCTAGACCTTAACACCAATAATCCAACAAACCAAGGGTATGCCTAAACAAGGTCTTATAGTCATATGCACATTTACATGTGATTAAATCTAAAACCCATAAAAAATGTGTACCACTACATTCCCAAGCATCTGCTATGAAACATCAACAAATTTATTTTCCTGCATCCATCCTGCTACAAACACGGTTACACGAACAGAGTGCTTCCTAACCAAGTGCTTCTCATCATCTCTCCACATTGTTTCATTGTGCCATTCAACATGACCCATAAACCCATGGTTGTTATGGAGATATCTCTTCCAACGCTTTGTCATTGCATTGACAAACTACATTTGCTACTCAAACATAACCTCAAAAGCACTAAGTTGTAATGCACTTGTAACCATCTATATACTTGTCAAACTAAGTAGATCAATGTTTACCTCATAAATTAATACCTACCTACCCAATTCCAAGATTTCATGACAATGGAAATTGTCATATCTTTGCACCCAGCAACTACAAGATGCGCATAGCTCAAAAGGAAAGCATTCCACAACCTTTGGCACAGACTACACATATAGATAGCAGATGTATTTCTTGGACTTCTTTATCCAAATTCTCATATGCAACACCATACCAAGAGGCTCATATCCAATCACACAACCTACTGTACTTCATCCTTTGCCTGATCAAATTGACTTGCCATGCAATAGTGGGTCCTAGTGCTACTTCCATGGTCAATGAGCCCATATGTGAGTTTATCTGACAATGAACAACTAAATAACACTACCTCTAGCCAAGGCAATGAATCGATTAGTAAATTAAATTAGGCTCACCACTTTATTGGTCCACAACTAGTTAACAAATTCATCCACAAAGCTTTGTGTAACAACAACTTAGAGTGTCAATGCACCAACACTATTGATAGTATGGTAGTTGCGGGAGGTATTAACCTCCACGTGTAACCCTGAGAAAAATAGAATATTCCGGGAAGCAAGAAAAACCCTAAAACGTTGGATAATAACCCTAGGAGGCAACTTGGCTCAAGAGAATATTTATTATTGAGTTATTAGCCTCCAGAAGTAGAAGTCGGCCTAGTTAGCTCACTTGGAAGACTATAAATAAGAGGGTGCTAGAGCTCATTTGTTACCTCAACTCTCAAAACTACATAAGGTCAGTGGTGCGCAAGTTTGGAGAGGAGGTACAGTTGCAACTACTGCAACTGGCAAATTTCGGTTATGGCTTGGACTTTCTCTTGGTTATGGTTTGGACTTTCTACTTGGCCTTTGGTTATTCTTGCTTGGCACGCTATCCCTAGAGAGAGGTACGCTACCTTGATTGGCTATTTGATTCTAGGGTTTGCTTCCGGAATTATTCTCTCTATCAAGGTTAAGGTGCTCAGGGGTGGCTTCGGCCTATGGTTGGG
>CBVK0101516236.1:0-38512 GCA_900067695.1 Picea abies
ATATGTTGGCTAGAAGCCCCAAAAGGTCAAAGAAGTCAAAGTGTTTACAAAGAAAAAATTATTTAAATAATAAAGTGAAGTGATGAATTCAAAGAGGATTATTTAAATAATAAAGTTAATGGATAACTTTCTAATTATGGAAAGTGGTTATAAGTGAGTTAACCCTAAAACAAGGATAGCGAGTTAAGTACACAAGTGGCCATGTGAACAAAGTGGCTAAGTGGACAAATTTGGATAAAGGTGGCTATGTGGACAAATGGTTATGTGGATAAAGTGGATATGTGGACAAAGTGGTCTAGTGGATGCTTCTAAGGAAGCTACTTGGAGAGTATCAATAAGAGGCAAGGGTCTCTTGTAAAGGCATCTATCTTGAGCATATATTGAAGATCTATTCTGAGTAAGAGAGTGATTGCAAGTTCTCATGGATGCATCAAAGTTTCTGTAAGTCTGAGATATCGACGACGAAAGTTTTGGAAGTTTAGAAACCCTAGTTTCTGAAGGAGTACGCGAGCAGCAGTGGGCTAGAGCACGTACATATGCGGGCTGCAGTGAGCCTGAGCACATACACACACAGGTTGAAGGAGGTCAGAGCGTATACAGTTTGAGAAAATCATGAAGACTTGAGTGTGAGCTGGTTCCAGGTTCTTGAAGTCTAAAGCAAGTTCTAGATTTGCATTCTATGGGCTCATATCTACCATAGAAGTTTTGGTATGGTTACATGATTGTTTCGATGGATACTTTTGCTCATGGTATGGTGAATGCTTAAGGCATTCTTGGCATGGTTGTCATGATATGGTTTATGTTGGTTGATTGATAGAGTGAGAAACACTCTTATGTTTCGGTATTGATATGGTTTCCATAGTATTTTGGTTGCTTATACATGATTAAGTAGCATTCATATTGTATGGTTAAGGAGCATGAGTAAGTTGTTGGAGAGCATAGATCTGTTGTGATTGGTTATGGTACAGATTGGACAGTGAAAGGCAGAAGTGGATGTGATAGAGGCTGCAGAGGATCCGAGTTTCCAAGGAGTGTAAACCCTAGTTCTTCAGGAGGCATACACAGGCTGCTATGATCCAGACCACGTACATACGCAGGCTAAACTATTGGTAGGGTGCATAGATACGCGTGCTGCACTACTAACAGTTCGCATACTTGTTGACAAATTGGTATCTATTGAGGATTGAATCCTCTTCTTAGTTGGGGTTGAGTTGTGTAAGATGAGTCTTGCATTATAGAGTTGGTGCTCTTGTGGAGTTGATACTCTATTCAGTTGTTTCTAATAAACCCAAGGATTGTAGTCCATAATAAAAAGAAAATTGTACATACATCTTGTGTTCTTTGTGGTGATGGCTTATTGATGATATATGTTGTTTTTATCTGTTGCTGATATATGTTCACATACAACTGGTTATAAATGTCAGTGATAAGTGATGAGAAAATGGTGATTGCTAACTAAGGAGTTTTTGTGAAGGGAAGTGAAAAATATCCCTACACTGATTCACCCCCACCCCTCTCAGTGTGCTCGATGTGTCCAACAATTGGTATCAGAGCATGCCTTCACAACAAGTCTTAACAAGTTTGGAGGAGATCCATGGACACACAAATGGATGATGAAGTTCCAATCCTCGATGAGGAAAATTATTCAACATGGAGAATAGAAATGAAGGTGTATTTGAAGGAAAAAGGAGCAGGTGTTTGGAAAGCAACCATTGGTGGATCAATTCCCTTGAAGTATAAGTCAAAGTTTGCAGCTCAAAAGGAAGAAAAGAATAATGTTGCATTAGCTCTCAAGACCATCTTCAATGGACTCTCAAGTTCTATCAAAGAAAGCATGGGGCAATGCACTTCCGCCAAGGATCTATGGCTAAAGCTGGAGAAGATATACCAAGGCAAAAAGGAAGACACTAAAGACAACTCCATCAAGAACAATGAAGGTAAAAAATCTCCACAATCCTCTGATTGCAATAATTCTAAATGTGATGATGTTGAATGTTTCTCTACATGTGAAGTAGAAGATCTAGAAATAGTTTGTGAAGAATCAAATGATCATTATCCCATGGAAGAAGTAGAAGAAGAAATTTCAAAGCTTAAAAAGAAAGTTGATTGGGGTCTGTATGAATACAATTATGACCATAGTTATATAGACTATAGCTATCTTTCTGAAAACGCTAAAAGGTTTCTTGAAAAGAATCAAAAACATATTTTGAAACTAAAGGAAATGCTCAAAGAACAAGACGAAAGTAAAATGACTCAATTAGAAGAAAACGAAGAAGAGATCAAAAGACTAAAGATTGAAATAAAATAGAATAAGAAGGTAGATGATGAGATTAACAAAAGTCTTGAAGTTAATGTCCATCTCAAGACCCAAATTGAAGATGCTAAAAGGGTAGAGGAACTATTAAAGAATCAAGTAAATGAAAAGGAAGAGTCATGTCATAAGTTGGAAGCTGAGGTTGTTGATCTTAGAAAGAAAGTAGAGAAGTCAAACAAATTCTTGAATAGCTCAACAATCTTGAATGAGATGGATAGTCAAAGATCACCAAATGATAAATCAGGTCTTGGGTACAACAAATAAGCTACACATGTTGAATCAAGCACCTCAAAGAAGCATGAGGTAAGTCCCTCACTCTCAATGGATGTAAATAATGTTGCAAGTCAACCATATACACAAGGCAAGGAAAGTTTCAAAAGAACAAAGCAAGGAAGACATCAAGAAGCCATATTTACACCTCAAAGCAAATTCAAAAGAGAGACACCTTCAAGATGGACACCAAAGCAAAGGTATGAAAATGTTTTTCATGGTCACTGTTACTCATGTAATGACTATGGTCACAAAGCTTTGGAATGAAGATATTATGCAAGGAAAGATAATGAAAGAATTCATAACACCCTAAGGTGTTGGATATGTAATCAAGTAGGACACATTGTTGCTCATTGTCACACCATGAGATGCTAGAATTGTAGTGGATTTGGTCACAAATCCCAGGATTGCTGGAACACAAGAAGACAACCCATGATGAGGAATTCATATAGCATGACAAGAAGAACACATGAGGCTAGAAGAAGACAATGTTGGGAAGATGGAAGCTCAGAGCTCAAGTTGTGAGAAGCTGGGACACCTCCATAAGTGGGTGAAGAAGACTGAACAATCAGAACATAATGGAATCCCTAAGGCAAGCTCAAGCTTGAATTCTTCTGAAGAATACATAGGTTACATTGGTAACAGTCACGTACATATGCGAGCTAACCAATAAATAGGTCTCGTACATATGCGAGCTAACCGATAAATAGGTCACGTACATATGCGAGCTGTTTGTATAGCAGGCCACGTACATGTGGTAAAAGCCTTGGAAAGTAGGCTATGCAAATATGTTGCAACTTGATGTGATGGTATAACTCTGTGTTGCAGGGTCTGACATGGTTTGTTGCAGTTTTTCATGATTACATGTTGGCATACATAATTGATGTATGTATGATGGTGACATATGGTTGAATGTTGAAAGTCTATCCTTGATGCATTATACTAACTCTAGAGTATGGATTGGGGCACTTTCTGTTGAGGAACAATGATGGTTGTGACAATGAAGATTATGGCACTTAGGTTATGAGATATATCATGATGATGCTAGCTAGAGATATCTATTGAGGCACACTTCTAGTACATATAGTTTTGGATGCTTAGTATTTGCTATAATGAATGGTGGTTGAGGAAGATCTATTGGGGTACATGGCTAGTACATATTTGAGTTCCATTGATATATCTTGTGATGTATTGTTAGAGGCATATTTGTTTGATATCTTGGTGCATGCATTTGGCATGTGGTTGAGCTACATATTGGGACATGTAGTTGATGAGTTGATGAGGTGGTTATCATTGATGAGTCATAGCTTGATCTATAGTTTATGCATGATTGGTACATTTTTGGTATGTTGTTAGAGGCACCTGCTAGCAGTATGTTTGGCACATGGTTTATGGTTAATATGGCATACATGTATGAGATCACATATTGATTGTAGCTCATCCTGTTGAGGTTTGGTGCATGGTTGATGCACTTGCTTGATACAAGTGGTGATACATGTTTAGTGCAATGTTGATGCACTCATAGATGGTATATAGTACTTGGCTAAAGTACATCATTGGTATTACTTGTTTAGCATATACTTTGGTACATGATGTATGGGATGCTATAGTTGAGACACTTGTTATGATGCTTGAGGGTTGAGATACATGGTTGTGGCACTTGGTTCATGGTAGAGGCATATCACGAGTGATATGACACTTGTTTGAGGCATATAGTTGGTACACAGTAGGCACATGTTCTTGGCATATGGTTGATACACTCCATTGATGATATCTTATGTTATATTGTATGGTATTGATGTACGTAGTTGATGTACTTGGGTTTTGTGCATGGTTGCAACACAATATGGCACATGATGTACATGGTTGATGTTTTGTTCATGATTCTCTATTAACTGTTGACATATCTTTTTCTTCACAATGTATGGTATGGCACACGTTTGATGCATGGACAGGTCCAAGGATCATCATAGGAAGAGAGAATCATTCTTGAGCAGTTGATCTATGTTCTCGTTGAGCAGTAGCATTTGCAGCATAATCATATTGCAGTGGTAGCATATTGTCCATATTACATAAAAGATAGGGGGAGACATACCCATAGGGGGAGTCATTCTTCTTCCCATGATTCGAGGAGAAGAGATTTATAAGATGAAAAGATAAATACTTGGAGAAAGAGCACAAAGGCATGGTTCCAGGGGGAACAATGGTCACAGGAGGAGCATGACCGATATGTCTTAAACATTACATCAGAGTGATATCCCTTGTTCAAAAGGGGAGAGATTATTCATAGGAAGATCATAGGCATCCAGGCAGGGGGAGCAGCCCCAAGGAGAGTTTAGATAGGGGGAGCAACCCCAAGGAGAGAACTACCCTTTGGCATTGATGTCAAAGGGGGAGAGATAATCACATTGATGTGATTGAGATGACCATTGATGAAGAGAAATTCCATGTCTACATGTTGCCATCAATGATTGGTGTTGACATCAATGTTGGTATTTCCATCAATGCCAAAGGGGGAGATTGTTGGATCATGTTTTCATTGATGTCAAAGGAACAATGTCTTGTTATAGTATATTAATGTAGTATGTATTGTCATTGTTGTCAAAGGATTGATGTCAAAGGAACAATGTCTTGTCATAGTATATTGATGTAGTATGTATTGTCATCGTTGTCAATGGATTGATGTCAAGTGGGGTCATAGAGAGATGATTTCATGCATATATGAAGATGAATCAATGTGTTGTCATTGATATATGATGCATAGATGGATTAATGCATTAATGTATTGATCGTTGGATCATGTGGTCTTGCATAGAATCAATGACAAAGGGACAATGTCATAGTGATGTGTTGTCATGGGTTACTCTAGTTGGATTGATGTAAAGATGACTCATTATTGTCTTGTCATGGTTGATAGGAAGTACAAATGGATGAACTCCAAAGTGGTCCCCTTATGGTGAAATCCCTCACGGGAAGACACTTTGCGGTTGAGTTATCCTCGAAGTATGGTTAGAGAACCCATGCTTAATTGTGGAATAATGAGATACAGATCAGTGAATTTGTCAGTGACACTATCCTAGATGTATAGTGCTTGTCATGCCATTTGCGGTGGTATGTGGAATGTCACATAACTCCTCACGGTTTGAGAGTTAATATGTTGGCTAGAAGCCCCCAAAGGTCAAAGAAGTCTAAGTGTTTACAAAGAAGAAATTAATTAAATAATAAAGTGAAGCGATGAAGTCAAAGAGGATTATTTAAATAATAAAGTTAATGGAGAACTTTCTAATTATGGAAAGTGGTTATAAGTGAGTTAACCCTAAAATAAGTATAGCGGGTTAAGTAGACAAGTGGCCATGTGAACAAAGTGTCTAAGTGGACAAAGTTGGATAAAGGTGGCTATGTGGACAAATGGTTATGTGGATAAAATGGATATGTGGACAAAGTGGCCTAGTGGATGCTTCTAAGGAAGCTACTTGGAGAGTATAAATAAGAGTCAAGGGTCTCTTGTAAAGACATCTCTCCTGAGCATATATTGAAGATCTATTCTGAGTAAGAGAGTGATTGCAATTTCTCATGGACACATCAAAGTTTCTGTAAGTCTGAGATCTTGACGATGAAAGTTTCAGAAGTATAGAAACCCTAGTTTCTGAAGGAGTACATGAGAAGCAGTGGGCCAGAGCGCATACATACGCATGTTGCAGTGAGCCAGAGTGCATACACATGTGGAATGAAGGAGGTCAAAGCACATATAGTTGGAGAAAATAATGAAGACTTGAGTGTGAGCTGGTGCCAGGTTCTTGAAGTTTGAAGCAAGTTCCAGATTTTCATTCTATGGTCTCAGATTTGCCATAGAAGTTTTAGTATGGTTACATGATCGTTTTGATGGATACTTTTTCTCATGGTATGGTGAATGCTTAAGGCATTCTTGGCATGGTTGTCATGATATGGTTTATGTTGGTTGATTTATAGAGTGAGAAACACTCTTATGTTTCAGTATTGATATGGTTGCCATAGTATACTGGTTGCTTATACATGATTAAGTAGCATTCATATTGTATGGTTGAGGAGCATGAGTAAGTTGTTGGAGAGCATAGAGTGTTGTGATTGGTTATGGTACATATTGGACAGTGAAAGACAGAAGTGGATGTGACAGAGGCTGCAAGGGATCAAATTTTTCAAGGAGTTAAAACCCTAGTTCTTCAGAAGGCATACACAGGCTGTTGTGAGCTAGACCACGTACATACACATGCTGAACTATTGGTAGGGCGGATGCATACGCATGCTACACTACTGACAGGTCACATACATGTTGACAGATTGGTATTTGTTGAGGATTGAATCCTCTTCTCAGTTGGTGTTGAGTTGTGTAAGATGAGTCTTGCATTGTAGAGCTGGTGCTCTTGTGGAGTTGATACTCTATTTAGTTGTTGCTGATAAACCCAAGGACTGTAGTCCATAATAAAAATAAAATTGTACATACATATTGTGTTCTTTGTGGTGATGGATTATTGATGATATATGTTGTTGTTATCTGTTGCTGATATATGTTCACATACAAATGGTTATAAATGTTAGTGATAAGTGATGAGTAAATGGTGATTGCTAACTAAGGATTTTTTGTGAAGGGAAGTGAAAAGAGCCCTACACTGATTAACCCCCCCCTCTCAGTGTGCTCGGTGTGTCCAGCAACACGTATATCAGAGAGCTATAACATAAGGAAAACCCTTGTCCATAGGCATCCTGCAAACCCTAACTAGGGGGGAACTTACCAGATAAGATACAAACAAGATTTATGGCCGCACAACCTTGCCACCTACTTTCTGGTTGCGAATTGATTACACATTTTTTACTGTTAAGAATTTGGGCATTATGACACTGCAAAAGTATTCATATTGGAATATAACTTCGCAAGAGTAAAAAATAAGAGTATAGTGGTCCCACCGACACCCTTAATTGGGACCTATACCATTGGATTCCTCTGTCTGTCATGATTGCAGTGGTACCTATCACTTTTAAGCCTATTTTTTCCATGGATCCGACCCCCCTTCCCAACACCCTCCTTTGGGACCTCTCCCATTGGATTCCTCTCTTTGTCCTGATTGTCATGGTATCTATCATTTTTAAGCCTAATTTTCCGTGGACCCAACTCCCCTTCCCGACATCCTTATTTTCCATCTATCCCAACAGACTCCTTATCTTGTGTTTATCATTGAGGTATCATTCTACCTAATCCTACATAATTTCCCCTACCGCCCATGCTCATAACCTGGAAGAGTTGGACTCTAAGGTAAGCAACTTGTCTAAGAAAATGGAATATAGCATGAACACCCTCAACTAGAGCCCGAACTCCCTCACCCAGAACCTGAACTCCCTCACACAACAAGTCCAATATCTTGTGTCACACATCAGGGGTAAGCACCAGGAGTACCATTATGAGGCTACTCATTCTTCCCATTATGAGAATACTCATCTTCCCACTCCCATTGGGGTTCTCCAAATTCCCGGAATAAAGTACCCAAAGTTGAGATGCATAAATTTGATTGATCAGACCCGACCGGGTGGGTATCCCAAATGGAAAACTACTTCTCCCTCCATGATATTTGAGACTATGAGACCAAACCCCATGTGGGGGTTTTGTAGTTGGATCAAGAATGATGGAAATGGCATAAGAAATGTTATCCGAGACAACCAAATTGGACCATGTTCGCCAAAGAAGTTTGTGCCCGTTTTGATAGGGAATCTCATTTTTTGGGACGACTCACCAAGATGAAACAAATAGGGTCAGTAGTAGACTTCATCACTACATTTGAACAATTTGATATTAAAATTGATGGATTATCTGATGAGTTCTATCTGGAATGATTCCTCAATGGCTTAAAGGACTCCATTTAGGCCCATGTTTGCATGCACCATCCTGTTACAGGCATGTAAATTAGCATTAGAGTCTGAGACTATTCTTCATGCCCAACCTCTTCATTTTGTAGTTCCCAACCACCCTCGTCCAGAGGATACCCCTGATCCAACCCAAACTTTGAAGGTTCAAAAGGTATCTCCCGCATGAATGGCTGAACGTAGGAAGCAAGGACTTTGCTATTACACTGATGAAAAGTATTCAGTAGGCCATAAATGTCATGAACAAAATTTCTTCCAGATTGATGGGTCAAACTCCACCTCCTCCGAGGATAACCTATCAGGTGAGGCCCCAGAGTCAAAGGAAACACAACAAACTTCCCCCATCTCATATTCAGTCACACCTCCTGTGAAACCGGAGGACCTGCCATATCTCTCCATGCCCTCACGGGTATTTCTACTTCACATACATTAAAAATCAAGGGCTACATCAGACATAGGTCGGTCATGGTGTTGATTAATAGTGGTAGCGCCCATAATTTTATTCATCATAGGGTTGTTGAGGATGTCAATTGCTTTGTTTGACTAGTTCCTAATTTTCAACTTCTCATATCTAATGGTGGTACAATGAAATGTGGGGGCCGTTGTGAGAATGTCAAACTCCAAATGGGTGATTATAACATGAAAGATCACATGCTTTCCATTTCCATGGGTGGTTGTGATATTGTCTTGGGTGTTGAATGGCTTCGCACTCTGGGAACGATTACCATGGATTATCAAGATACGTTGTCAAGATAATGTAGTGGCAGATGCATTGTCAAGACAATACGAGGATGAAGGTTCCCTCCTTGCCTTATCATTACTAGTTCCTAATTGGATTGAGGAAGTTCGACAAGAGTGGCTAACCCACCCAAGCATATAACATGTAATTCAATGACTTCAGGAGGACCCTAACCCACCCACTGGATACACTTGGTAAGATAATATCCTAAGGTATAAGGAGCACTTGGTTCTGTCTCTAACTTCAACACTCAATCCCATGATCTTAAATGAGTTGCATTCATCTACTATTGCGGGATACTTAGGATTCCAAAAGACATATGCTCGTGCTCGCCGTTATTTTTTCTGGAAAGGCATGAAGAAAGGAATCCTTACCTTTGTCACAAAATATGATATTTTCCAATGCAATTAGCGTGAAACTGTCAAGACCCCAAGAGCTCTACAACCGTTCCCCATTCCATCTTCTATTTGGATTGACATCTCCATGGACTTTATCGTGGGCCTTCCAAAAGTGGGAAACAAGTTAGTCATCATGGTTGTGGTCAACCACCTCTCAAAGTATGCACATTTTTGTTCCTTACCACATCCTTTTACACCCACTATGGTAGCACAAGTTTTCATTGATCATATTTTCAAACTGCATGGCATGCCAACATCCATTATGTTCGATCATGACCCGACTTTCACCAACACATTTTGACAAGAATTATTTAAATTACAGGGCACACAATTGAACATAAGCACAACATACCATCCTCGGATGTATGGCCAAACATAAGTTGCCAATAAATGTTTGGAAACCTACTTGCGTTGTTTTGCCTCGAACAAACAACATTAGTGGGTGGAATAGTTACCACTGGTAGAATGGTGGTACAACACTTCCTATCATACAACAACTAAAATGACACCATATGAAACAATGTATTGCCAAAAACCACCTACAGTAACTTCATATCTTCCATGCACATAAAAGGTTCAAGCTATTGATAAGTTCTTGAAGGTAGAGTAGCTACCCTCACAACTTTGAAGGATAACCTCCACATGGACCAAAATCGTATGAAGCAACAGGTTAACCAACAATGTTCCAAAAGGATTTTCCAAGAAGGTGATCAGGTGTTTCTCCGACTCCAACCTTATAAGAAAACCTCACTCAAATCCCATCACCACCACAAGTTGGCACCCAAATTTTATGGCCCCTATCATATTATCAAACGTATTGGTCCAGTTGCCTACAAACTGACACTTCTATATGCCTCCAAAATACACCTAGTGTTCCATGTTTCCTAGTTGAAGAAAGTGGTGGGTTAGAATTGCAGGGTTCAAACCATCCTATCCGAATTAGCTGAAGAAGGCTCCATTTGGCTGCAACTAGAATCCGTCCTCAACGTGCGCGAGCGTCACTTGCATGGTTGAACTATCAAAGAAGTGATGATCAAGTGGAAAGACTCATCTCCAAAGGATGCAACTTGGGAATCAACGATCATATTGCAACAATTTCTACATCTTTATCCTTGAGGACAAGGCTTATTTTGAAGGAGGAGGGCATGTTGGGATCCAACCCTAACCCCTCTTAGTTGGTCATTAGTTAGCATGATATATTTTCTATTGAAGAAAGGCCAACATTAGTTAATAAGGCCTATTAAATAAGTGTGAACAAGTCAATGTAAGAAGACCTAATAGAAGCTTCCACTTCTAGAAAGATCTTACTCTAGAATGTTCTTTAGAAGATAGAATTAGTATACATAAGAGTAGGAGGTATGAGAAAGCTTGCCTTGAGAAAGTATTGTAATAGAGCTCTTCTATGCAATATTGTAATAGAGCTCTGCTATGCTAGTGGTTTCCTCCTCGAAGAGGCAAGTGAAAATTGCTTTCTTTAAATAAAGGTATTATTTATGGTATTGCTCTCTCAATATTTTGTTGTTCCCTTGATAATTGACAAATATTCTTGTTTTTGCATAATATATTATGTCTGGTACCTTATATATTTAACATGATTTGTGATGCCAAGTGAATGAGATGCATAGCTTTGACATGTTGATGTACATGTCTAATATGAAATCAAAGTACTAAGAGAGAAACAACGTGATTTGCTAGCCCCAATGCCAAGTAAAAGCCATGTTTGAGAGTTTGATGGCTATATCTAAGTGAAAGTTGTGTTTGACATGTTCAATGCGATGGCTATGTCTAATATGAGAGAAGTCAAAAGAGAGCTAACATTTAAAAAAAGCTTCGAGGGTCTCTCATGATTGTGCTCGTACATGACCTAGAGGGATTAATACTCCCTGATTTGATAGATGCACAAATATATTTTTTTGGGAATGAAATAATAAATAAATAGTTCTATATTGTAATTAAAAATCATATTTTAGTTTTTGAATATGATGGCACATTTATGGAAATGGTAGAGATAGTACCTGTATGTAACTACTTCGCAATTGGGTAGTCTAAATGTTTGACTTTTTGGCGTTTTTACGATCATATTTTTTGATCAATTTTGCTCGAAATCCAGCCAAAAATTGTTGGAACTCCAGACTTGAGTGATTAAATGTGTATAATTCGAGTACCCTGAGGGTTTTTCAGGGTGGTGAATCCATTTATGCATTAAAAAATGCAATTTAAACAACATAAAATGTTGATTTCACCAAGATAGGTTTAATCGGATTCCTGTGAAAAAGTTCAAAAGATCAAATGTTTAGACAACGTCCTTGGCAATTTGTGGAAACATGATTTTTTAAAATTGTAATATATTTTAATTTTTGACAAATAAACTTCAAACTAGATAAAATTAGTACTCCACTTATAAAATTGAAATACACCATTTTGAAAAAGTTGAAAAATATTTTATAATTATAAAATATTTAGTTTAATACATATATATTTTAGAACCATTGTAAAACATGGTAAAACTATAACATATTTATTTTATCAGAAACAACTAATTGAAAACCAAACTAATTTAACTTCAAAATAATTCCAATATACACTCCATGAAACAGGTATAATAAAAGCATTTAATTTGTTGTTGAAAAGTGTGAGTGAAAACATTTAATTATTTCTATAGAATGCAATGTTGGATATTTTAGGGCCTTACTAAAAATGTCAATCTACGTTGGGAAGGGGTTAAAGAAGTTGTTATACTACATATCTAATGGAAACATCATCTTTGGATTGAATCATATAGAGAAGTTGAGCTTGTAAAAACATTTAATTAATAAATTAATCATCCTTCTTTCCTTCTCCACTATTTCAAGTAGTATGTTTTTATCTTGATGTATATCCCTCCTCCTACTACATGCATAAGAAAATACGAGAATGTCAAGCTCTAAAAATATTTGAACAACAAATAGAAACATAATTGAAACTAATTGTATTTCTTAAGGCCTCATAATTGAAACTGATTATATTTCTTAAGGCCTCATAATTGAAACTGATTATATTTCTTCAAAGTCTTTATTTCAATTTATGTGGATATTTGTTTCAAAGCCTTTATTGCAATCTACATGGACATTTGTTTTTTACTTTTGTATAGAGTACACCACTCAACATATACAAAGAATTCAATCCAAGGATGCACACCAACCATTGATGTTGATGTTTTTATTGGTTGGGGGAAGCCTCTCTACTCAAGAATTTGTTAGAATATAGAGATGTCTCTTTATGGAGAGTAGTTGTTGATTACAAGTTTGGTCACCTTAATTTCTTGCTAGCTGGAATAATAAAAAAAATGATATTAGAAGAAGAAAATTTCAAACGATCATAAGCTCATGGTGTAGTCATTAGTCTCAGCTTTGTCACACATTTTACAGATTAAAAATCTGAGTTTGTATGCTCAATATATCCACATTTTTGTTCAACTGCCCAATGAGCACTTTTTCATGTGCAACACGATTGGTTTCTCTCGTGGCACTAAGTTTCCTCGATACCTAGTCTTGGTACTCAGTGTTTGTACTCATTCTTGGTACTTGAAGTTGTTGGGAATACTCAGTCTCATCTTCTTCTTATAAGAGAGTCTCTCTTATTCTTGAAACTAAGTTAAGTATTTTATACTTAGTCTCGTCTCTCTTATTCTTGAAACTAAGTCATATTCCTATTCTTGAAAAGTATTGTATCTCATTCTTGAAACTAAGTATCTCCCATATAGAATATCTCCCATATTCTATATTATCTCCCATACTTATAATTTTTTCCATTCATCCTTTTGCTCGCCATTCTCCATTCTCCATACTTAGAAGTTTTCTTGTCTCCCCCTCTCTCATCTTATTCTCCTCCATACTCTCTATACTCTCTATACTCTCTTTCATTTCCATACTCTCCACACTCTCTTCCATACTTAGAAATGTTTCCACACTTAGAAACATTTCCATGCTCCCTCTCCTCTCTTATAACTGCACCCTTCACTTAGTTTTATTTCATATCCCCCCTCTCTACACTACCTCTCTCCTCCACAGATTCCAAAGCCTCCTCTCTCCTATGTAGGTTCTCCCTCCATACCTTGTACCCCCACGAAATCTCCTCACTCCTAAACCTGATCCATCTCCCATACTTAAATTTTTTTCCTTTCCTCCTCACTTCACTCTTCTCTCTCCTCTGCAGGTTTGGATGCACACTCCTTATCCTTCCATCCCCACAACCTCCTCTACATTTGCTTCTCTCTCTTACATCATCACTCCTCCATGGGTACAGATGCCCCTCCTCCTTTTATCTCCATACCCCCTCACCCCTGTAGTTCCATGACCCTCATTACCCTCCATACTCTACAGAACCTCCATTACTCCCCCTCTCTTCTCGTCCTCCCATTCTCCCCCTTAATTTATTTCCTAAGTTTTTTCCCTTTCATTGGCATCCTATCCAACTATGACATGTGGTAGCCAACGACACTATGCCGTGGAAACAAATGAAATTACGACACATGGCATCCTATGGAAACTTATCATAATGATACACATGTAAATGACATGGACACCGATCGGGTGATGACTGGGATGATCATTGGACGATGACAAGGATGCTGACTAGGCACTCACTCGACAAGTGGGCCATCAAAATTTTTATTAACTCATGATTTTCCTAAGGCTCGACCTCCATAGTTTCCTTTTGTTTCACATGAAGTGCATGGTAAGATTTACCATATATGCACCACCATCTCAATTACCACAACACATGTGGGATTTATAAAATGAGAATTTTGATCAAGGGCCCAAAATGACCCACGAATTTGATGGACAGTGGTTGAGTCTCTGACTTCTCGAGCTCATATCTTGAGTTCCCTACGTCAATTATGGACAAACAATACCTCGTTGGAAAGGTATTCGACGAGGAATACGATGGAACAAGTTTCAAGGGATAAAATTGGTCATAATTCTCCCAGAAATTAAAATAATAGTCAGCTATGTTTGCATGACTTGTTGGTAAATATGCTTATAACCTTAACTTCCCGAGCTTATAACTTGAGATCAAGAACTCCAAATTTATCTTAGGAGGACTCGCTAAAAATATGGGATGATGAAGATCACTTCCAAAATGGTTTCCATGGACGAGAAGATATTTATCATGCTCAAAAAATCAAAACACGGTCCACTTTTTAAAAGGCATCAATTCGAAAATAAAAGTTTAATTAAATAAATTTTATTAAGGACAAAATGGGCCCCATTTCAAGGCATGAAATCCAATGACTTAAGTTCATTAATGAGAGTTCAATGAAGAATTAATTAAAGTGGTTACTCCAAAAAGGAAAGCGTGTGGAAGTTCCTAGAAAGATAAAAAAACCCTAATTTCTTCAAGAGGCATTAGAAACAACTTTTAAAAGAGAGAGGGAACCATCAAAGAAAGAGTCAAAGGTTGGCAGTCAGAAGTTTCTACAGTGGTCAAGAGTCTGCATGAAGCAAAGCTCTATTTTTCCAAGATTCTATGAATTGGTTTGCTTAAACTTTTCTCTCCTTACATTTTCTTCTACTCTATTTCCTTCCATCAAATCTTTCATGTATTATCAAGAAAACAGGAAGAGTTGGATTTGAGACAATTCTTTCTCCAAGTTCTTCAAATGTCTTGTAATATTTCAGGTATAGAGGAGCAAGATCCCTTCTTGTAAAAAGGAAATTGCTATTTCATTCAATTTATTAGTTGTCATTGAGAATTTATAGAGGTTGTTTCAACCCTCTTGTTTCTGACAATACTAAACTTGTCATATTTGGGACATTGTTATAAATTTCTTCTGCAAACAACTACTTCGGGGCACTGCATTAGTGATTTCTCAGAATTTGAGTTGAAAGAATGCGATTTCAAATAAATTGTCTATAAAATATTTTTTTTAAGTTCCAAAGAAATTCTGATTTAAAGTTCTTTGAAGAGCTATCCATTTCTATTTTTCATCTTCCAAAAGTCATAACAAATTCCAGGTTCATTTTACTTTATAAGAAGGGAAAAATGTCTGTTGAAAGGAGACTCCAAAACCTTGTGGATACAAATCTCTTCTGACACATTTTGTCCTTTCTTTCTTCAAATAATATGATGTATATTTGTATAATTGTATATAAGGATTGGCATTTGTATATACAAAGCTTTGTTGGGAGATCTTTCAGGGTTTGCTTTTTAGCATTCACTCTTTTCATTTATTGTAGAATCATATAAATAATCTTTCAATGTTTCAGCCAAAGAGGAGTACCACCTCTATAAAAAAGCAGGGGGATTCATATCCTCCTGAGGTTGTTGTTTGAATCTTAACCAATCTAAACATCAACAATAACCTCTATTGTAAGCATCTTAATAATATAGTTAAAAATATCAGAGTTAGTTGATTTTATAATATTGGTTAGTGAAAATCACTTTAATGGTATTTTCTCTCTTATTGGGTTAGAGGAGTATAGTATTGACTTCTTATCTCTGGTTGAGGAACACACTGCACATAAACTCTCGACCAAACCTCACTCCCAACTTTCTATCACAAACCTACCAATTATATGGATGGCAACATATGCTCTCACATTCACTTTCAACTTCAAGCATGGGTAGAGAAATAAACCATTTGCTTTTATTATATACATTTGATTGATGAAATAAGAATGCATCTTTAACTCCCATATACTTTCTCAAGGTGTTTTTCACAACAATGGGTAATATTTGTATTAGAAAAAGGGGTTGTGTTTGAACCAGACAACTTTGTAAAAAAACTAAAAACAAAGATGCCAACAAGCCAATAGTGAAATGACAAATTCCTTGTTCCAAAAAGTCCTATAACTATCTAGGAAACAACTATACTGACTAGCCCAACAATTATACTTCCTAACAAATTGCTCTACTAACGAAACAACCTAAAAAACATTCTAAACATTTAAAAACTAAAAAATTTCCCCGTGTAAGGCATCTTCTAGCACTCAATTTTTCTTGTTATCCTCCTCAAAATGCATGTCCATTTCTAATTGCATTTCAGGGAGGAGGCCAACTACTATACCTTCTAGTTTCAAATTTGGACTACATTGAGCCCCACCCACACTTTCTTCCTTCAATCCAGAAGAGTCAAAAGAAGAAGGAGCATGGGACTGGAGAGCCTTCAAAGTGAGATTAAGAAAACCAACAATATAAGCCAACAAAGAACTATATATTCCAAACAAAGGTCCAATTCTAAATACTTACTTCTTTAAACATTCTCAAATTCCTTAAACTCACACTTGAGGTCTTACACTTTCATTAGTTGAACAACAATCTAAAGAACATGCTTGTCTCACTCCTAAATTTCCACATCCAACATATTTTCCTCCAACAACTCTTACCAATGTTTCCATTGGAGAACCGATTATTTCCATGTTTCCATTGGAGAACCGAGGATTGGTAGTAATATTTCCATATATAAAAATACTCTCTGGATGAGTCATTTCGACTCGTTAAAAACAATGTATATTTAGCAATTAACATCCTATTGATAATTCGATTACAAACTTGGTTCCTAAAAAATAAATTAATAAAAATATAACTCCTTTGAGAATCCCATTTTGAAAAATTCTTATATAATTTAAAAAAAAAATTGTCGATGAAACTACAAACCAGACATTCGCATTCGAATAGATAACTAAAATTTATATTCAAAAATAAATTTCTCAAGAATTACAATAGATTGCCTTTTTTATTTGTCGATATTTGAATTGCCAGCCTCAATCCTTTCTTGCATTAACTTGTTGATCTTTGGATAGTCCATTGGTTGACCACCCTACCAACACCAATGGATACTCTCCTTCCCTAAGGACTCCTGAGCCACAATGGGGTTGTATGAAAGGGACTGATTAGCAAAATTAAAAGAGAGTGAAGCTACTAATCTTGAGAGGAAATCCCAACCTCAAGAACACTCTCCAATAGACGAAATTGTTCAATAATCGCCAATAGAAAGTTTAGTATTGTGAAAACCAACCAGCATTAGGGTGAAACAAGTATGACCCCTCTAGCTCAAGCCCTCATTTTATAGGCTTTGTGGCTCTAGCCACTTTTCCATCTCATGCAAAAATGCAATTTTCTATTTTACTAATTACCTATTATTCACCCACCCATGTGTCACTCATATGCACAAGTAAATCCTTGTTTAAAAATATAAAATAGTGATTAATCATCACCCAACTATTACACCTCTCATTCTTACTCCTAGATGTTCCCTTGATTTCCTCCTCTTTTCCTCTTTGAGTGGATAAACATGTAGTTACTACTCTTGTTACTTATTAACTCTCTTTAATATCTCACAAGGCCACTTTTATTTTCCCACACTTCTATTTGAATTTGAATTCCTTGTTCCTCTTTCTTCTCATTGATTTGCGAGTGCACTAGTAATTATTTTTTAGTTAATTAAAATCACTTTCTTTTCCATTTCATGCACATTATAGAATGGATTTTCTTATAATGAATTTTAATTAAACTATTTTATTCTTATTTATGAAATTTAATAACCTATATGCTCAATAAATCAATCAACCAGGTATTTTAAATTTTCTCAAACTAAATAAAATGCACATGCTTAGCTAAACATCTTTTTGCATGCTTTATCAACCATCTTTTCATGTATACTTAACTACTATAATTGATACCAATGGTGCTAGTGAGTGACCAAATTAGCAACCTACTCTCATGGCAATGTGCAACCTTTGGGTAAAAGCGTCATTAGATTTTCAATTTGGATCATAAAAAATGAGTGCTAGTAGGTGGAAATATGAATGTTGTTCCTCCTCTCCTCACGATACCATGTACACTTCCATACAACCCCATTACCCATGTGTACATTTATTGACAAGCATATTCCCTGTGCCAACACACACTAAAATCAACACATCAAATTGTTCCATAATCATAAATTAAAGCACATCATTAATCCCACAATCATATTATAATACTTCAACTTAATCCAGAGTCCATACAATGTCGACGCAATCCCCTGTTAATGTACACCTTTGGCTTTCCTGTCACCTAGACAAACCATCAATAGCATCTGAAAATTAATGCATCTAAAATATATTCATTTCGATGTATCATAACCATGTGAACCAATAACATCACTTACATCATATCAATGTACATTTTAACATGTTATCATATAAGCGTTTAATTAAAATTCATTCAAGATTACCATCATGTCATATAAAGCTAATCAATATAGTCAGAGAGTTTGAGTTTTATCATCATAACACATGTCAATAAATTGGATCATATCATAAACAAAATGCCCTCAAATAATAAGATCCAATATGTCAAACTAGTCAAAACAAACGGGGCACTACATACACCCCCTCTTCAGGAAACTTCATCTTGAAGTTATAGAATAAATAAAGACAATGTTGATGCATCTCAATTGTGTCCTCCCAAGTAGCGGAGCTAGGACTATAACTATCCCATTGGACCTTTACTTGGTCTACCAAATGACGTTGAAGTTGTCGAGTGCACCGGTCCAAAATGTAGATTGGTTTGGTCATCAAGGCCCCTTCGTTCAACATTGGCAGATGACTTAAATCAATAACATGAGAAGGATTTGAGATATAATAATGCAAAATAGATACATGAAAAATATCGTTCATACGATCTAATGATGATGGTAATGCAAATTGATAAGCAATCGGTCCATTTATTTCAAGAATTTTAAATTGTCCTACATACCATGGCGACAACTTAGCTCTTTTTCCAAATTAAATGGCGTTTTTTTGTAGTCCAACTCGCAAAAATGCCTTATCTCCAACTTTGTAACTTCTATCAACTTTATGAGCATCTACATAAATCTTGTCTACCTTGTAGTTCTTTTAACATTTCTTTAATCATCTTCATTTATTCTTCCATTTCTTGGATTACTTCTAGTCCAACTAGGACTCTATTCTCTAGCCTATCCCAACTAAGAGGCGTCCTACATAGTCTACCGTACAAAAATTCAAATGGTGCCATTTTAATTGAGCTTTGATAACTATTATTATATGCAACTTCAATAAGAGGTAAAAACTTCTCTAAGCATTTATGTTGATCCATTACATATAAGCATAACATGTCTTCTAATATATGATTTATTCTTTCAATTTGTCCATCTGTTTTCTAATGGTACACTATACTGAAATTAAGTTGTGTTCCCAGTGCCACTTGAAAACTTGTCCAAAATCTCCTTGTAAATATTGATCCTCTATCCAAAATCATCTTATTTGGAATTCCATGCAATATTACTATCTCGTTGATGAACACTCTTGCGATCTCCTATGTTTGATAAGTATTCCTTACTGCAATAAATGCATACTTTTAGTCAAAGTGTCTACTATTACAAAGATAGAATAATGTCTTCTCGACGTCATAGGTAATCCTACTATAAAATCCATTGAAATCATTTTCCATTTTGACTTAGGTATCGCATGAGGTTGCAATAATCATGTTGGGTGTCGATGCTCAATCTTCACTTGCTGACACTCAATGCATTTAGCTACATAATTAACTATATCTTTCTTCATTCCATTCCAAAAGAATAACGATTTCAGATCCACTTTCATCTTCTTTACTCATGGATGAGCCATATAAAATACTCTATGAGATCCTCTTAAGATTAAATTTCAAATTTCGTCATTTGACGACACGTAAATCCTTCCACAAAATCATAACCCATCATTTTCATCTAGGGTATATCCTTCATATTTCAGAATTTTATCACTTCATTTTATAATTCTAACTTAACTTGTTGTAATGCCCCATATTATTTAATATATTATTAATAAGTAATAAATACAACCTGAGGGAAATGATTAAATGATATTAAAATAATAAAAGATAATAAAAATTAAAGTAAAAGATCATAATAACATGAGGATAATAACCGAAAGTCTTAATAAAATAACTAATTTATCAATAAAGGAAAACTGTAAAAATAAGAGAAATTAGTAAAAATGAATCAAATAAAAGCTAAAACAAGAAAATGTTAAAAGTTGCATGATAACTTACTTGATGACAAGTGGAACCCATGCATGGATGGGCCAGAAAAATTCTATATAATGAAGGTGGAGAAGGAAGTGAGATATTTTTCATGGACAATTTGATGGAAAGGCTTGAAAGCTAGCATAGGTAGTTGATTGAGGGCTCAGTGGGCTCTCAATCATTGTGGCTGAGAGGTTGGTCAGGTGGAAAGTCATCTCCCAAACTTGGTTGTGGTTAGCTGGATCAAAGTTCAGAGCGTGTCGATTTACGTTCACCCATGAGTTGCTTTTTTCAACTCTCATGTAAGATTCTCCCCAATTGCTTTTGATGTGGATTATGCAATTACTAATGAATTTTTCTTTACCTTTATCAACGAATGGTTATGAATTTCTGTATGATTATTTTTTAAGTTTAATCCATTACATATGGTATCAGAGCCTGGTTACACCTCTGGATACTTATAGACTTCCTTATAACCATGCAAGTTAAATGTGAGATTGATTTTATTGTCTATTTGTGACAAGTAAGAAAACATAATAATTTTTTTCCATGAGAAAATATAAATGATCACCATAATAGAACACTTCAATAATTTATGACAAAACCCTTCTCAATAATTGGACTAATTTGGCTTTGCATTAAATATTGTTATGTTCCTTACTTTGTCGAGTGTTATGAATTTCCTTGAAAAAAAAAAGATTTTTTTTTTTGATAAATTTTGAAAATTATTACCCAATTTGATAATTACATGGCTAACACTAACAAATGGTTTCTTACTCTATTTTCTATGTTATCTCTCATGAAAGTTCTATATTATCCACTTGTTGAAAGTGACCACAAATATGTTTCCTCTTGTATTCTAAATTTTAATGCTCTCCATGTGCATAGTAAATAACTTTTTGAGTTTTTCTTTCTTTCACTTTTAGCCAACTTAAACTTTGTTTTAAAAAACAAATGTAAACCATTTTATTGCATTATCCTCATTCCATTGACAACCCTATTGAGGCATGAAGCTTAGCTACAAACTCAATAGGTTGAATAAGGAAGGGGGTCACTTGGCATCAAACGATCTCATAATATAAATGGTTGAGTGTAGACTATTCATAATTTCCAATCAGATTTGGGGGGCTTTTCTTGCTCTTTGTGCTATTGTCAAACTAACAAAGTAAGTAAGAATCAAGAATAAATTTGTTATTCCAAATATGGGTTAAGAGTGCCAGGGTTTTTCTTGTATATGGGTGGTTTCCTTGTAAAAGTTTCCTAAATGAAAGAGAAGGGCATAACCCATTCTTCACACACACAAACACATAAAAGAGGGCACATCTCATGATATTTCCAACATGTAATAGAGGAAGAGGGATTTGCCTCCTTTGTTGACCCACACGCTACAGAGAAGGGTGTATCCCTGGGTTTTTCACTCTCAGGGAGAAGAGAGAAGGGCGTAGCCCTTGTGGTTGAGGAAGCTAGTGGTTCTACATTGCTGGCTCTCAAAAACAATGAAATTTTAGGCCATGGAACCCATCCATCCATGGAATTTTGAGAATTGTGCCAAGAAAAAAACCTCAACCCACTAGCCACAGAGCCACTCGAACCCATGATCTAAATGGGCACACAATTAAAAAAAAAATCGTGGAGCACTGTAGGTTTTTCACGTTTTTTCTTTAAATGGGGAAAAACCAACAACCAAATGAAATTTTTGAGGTTAGGAATTCCATTGTAGGGTCTTCATTTGTCGAAGTTATAGGGTTTTCACTGATTTATTCTTGAATTGATGAATTTGTATGAATACAGTAGGTTTGTACCATAAAAATGCCATTAAATCCCCATAAAAGACACCTTGCACCATGATTCCAGTAAAGTGGAAGAAAAATATGACTAAATAGAAATAGAAATATATAAAATCCAAGTTCCTAAGTTCAATTCTCCCTAACTCTACCATTCTATTGATTAGTAAATTCGATCAAAAGGGAAGCCTATATATCTGCTCGTTTTTCTCTCAATAATCAAATGAGATAGTTTTTCTCTCTCCTTTTAAAGCCTTCAAAGCTTGACTTTATTGAGACCTAGTTCGTGTATGACAAAAAATAGCGAAGAAAAACTTGATACAGGCCGAAAAAAAAAAAAAACCAAAAGGGAAAAAACCAAAAGGGGAATGGTGGTGGCCTTATGGAGAAATGACAATGGGGTTTGAATCAATTTGTTCGCTCCAATCACAAAGCTTCGATAGAAAATTTTGGTTAATCAATGAATAATTTGAAAGGGAATTAAATGGGGTTCAAAGTGCATTTCATTTCATATTTATTTTCATGTGGAAGGACGTAAAAAGGGATTCAATTAACATTTGTTTTGATATAAGTAGATGGGTAAATAGTATTATAAGTGGGTTACAATTACAATGATATTAGTATGTATTTAATATTTAATTTGTTAAGGCTCTCATCTTAAAACTATTTATAATATGTTAATATTTTTTTTATCATAATAAAGTATTGCATGTGGTTTTAAATTTAGCGTTTCATAAATTCAATAGTTGTTTGAGTTAAATTATTTGTTTCAGAATAATGATGTTCTTATGTCAGATATAATTTGTATTTATGATGATTGTTTGAAATATGAGTAGTTTAAGTCATAATTAATGATTATTTGGTTAATATTGCTTTGAGAACGTCACCTCATGAAGAGGGGAATAACGGTAAACAATGAATGATTTAAGTGGGAGAATCAAATTTATAAAAGTGCATAGTATTAATGGCTATTTGCTATATGCATTCATCTTTTTCTATGTTCACTAGGAGTTAACTAGTGTGAATAAGTTGTTGTTCTAAAGACAATTATTGCATTTATGGATCTCTCATTTAGGTTGCATTTAGTTTACTTTATCATTTGCATGCACTATCAATGTTAGGGGAAACGACATCTGTAAGGATATCCCATCGTATTGTGTAGGGTGCAAGATCAGACACCCCTGGTATCCTAGAGCATTTGCAGAGCCATCCCAGGGAGATTATGTATTTTTGGATTTGAATACTGACAATTATAAAGAGATTGGAGTTCAATTTGGAGTTAAAAGATATTAAGCAAAGCTTTCCAATACTCATACTACTTGTTTGGGCACAATTTGGTGAGTTTCTAGAGGTGTCGAGGACATTCTCACAACTAATCTAGGTGCGATACACGTTACCTAGTACATGCATGTGCCAACACAGTGAAAGTATGAAAACCATAGGTAGAATGCATTAGAATTAGTTACACATGAAGGAGGGAGATTGTCACTTATCCCATAGACCTCTGTAGGATGCATATTCTCTTATTCTTCTCTCCTCTTCTCTGTTTTCTTGCCAGTGGTAGGAAATTAATTATATTATGCATATGTATATGCATGGTTGATTATTAACATGAGTTGTTGAATGTAACATGAATGGATGATCCCTAAACCATGCACCACAAGACTTAATATTTGGACTAGGAAATCCCAAAAATCATAAAATGGACTAATGATTTTGAAACATATGATAAGAAGTATAGGATAGAAGCAACTTATGCCCATAGAAGATAGGAGGGACTTTCCTCTCTACATATATATGTTAACCCAAAAGGAGGATACAAATAAACTGGTATTACCAATATAACCTTGAAGGATATTGATAGGAAATCCCATACATTAAGGAAGGTGAAGCAACTTATAATTAATCTAAAAGGGATGATGACACCCTTTGATACATTCCTTATAGCATGTCAGAGCTCGTAAACAAAGTAAGAAGACACAGGGATAATGTTGGCATGCATTAATGAGTGTGGGATAAGAATAAAAATGTAACTTAAGTTCTTCCCTTATGTGATCTAGATTGGATCATTATATTATTTTTCATCTATCTCGATGTTTTCAGAGTGGGAAAATTGGGGGAATCAACCTGCAGGGTCATTTTAGTGGGAGGTCCTAGTTTGGAAAATTGGGGTCTGGAACCTTCCAGAGCCATTTTGAGGCATTAAATGACGTTTTTTCAGGTTCTTGTGTCCGAACACCATGCACACTCCTTGATGATGTTCTACTCTCTGAGTCCTTTCCAACAGTACAGATCGCGAGTCAACCAGATTTTGTATGAAAATGTTATGCCTCTCACAAGTTGACCTATCGTGATGACCACCATTGTATGAGAGGATACCACGTCATCCCCCATTACTCATGCATATAGGGCTAGCCACATCGAGAATTTCAAGAATATTCTAGAAGGTTCAAAACCCTAACACAATTGAGGGTTGAGGAAGTAAAAGCATACCCCTAGATGGCTATCGGGTTATGTTAAATATCAGGCCACTATGAGAAGAATGGGTTCCATTCTATGTATTTTGTATTTTGTTCCATGGTAGGGCATAACAAATGGGAGTGGAAAATTAGAGAAAATAACATAGGGGTTAGTGCTCTGTAGTAGCCTAATAGGCCACAAGTCTCAGGTAACTCCATAAAGAGTACCTTATCCTTTGTACTTGCATTATTTCCATACTATAGAAAAGAGAGTAGAGCAACCTCACCTTCTAGCCCAGTTTTCTCCCTTAAGGGTTTCCCAGAGCAAATCTTTGTGTTATATTGTATATGGTGTGTGATTGTATTTTACTATTCTCTATTTTTCACATTTTATCTATTTCATGAATAAGCATAAAATCAATAACTATATATTCTAGAATCTAAAGGAATTTAACCTTCATAATGTAGATTTCAGTTTTATTTTATCAGATCTGTTGTGACGAACTGTTCCAGTGGAATATCCACGATAGTTTACAGATAATTATTCCTAATAGTATAGGATTAGAGACTTGGCTATGGACATTAAGAAGAGGCCATCAATATGGAGTACTATATGATCACATAATACAATAAACTTGTCTAGGTGACCTAAGGAAGTAAAGAAGACATTAACTATTTAGGCAAGATGCAGGGAAACAATAATTGATCAAATTGAGAGAATAATAGTATAATTCCCTCGAAAGTACACATCAAATGAAGTCAAAACTAGAAGCAATACACCTTAAGAAGGTATGTAGACACCCTTGGAAAGATAATAAACCTATTATTAAAATGAGAGGATGGAAAAATAAGTATATTGACCAAGGTTTTAAGAAAAGATGAAAATATTCTAAATTTGATTCCCAATGTTAGCAATATATATTTGATAAAGTTACCTTCTGGAGGAAGGGAAAAATGATAAAGGAAGGAAAGATTCTAAATTTGATACTCAATGTTAATGGTATAGATATGGTAAAGTTACCTTATGGAGGAAGGGAAAAGAATGATCTTGCAAATTTTCTAATGATGATAAATTATTGTAGTCCTCGTAACCATAACCAATTCAGAAGGATGATATGAACATAAAAGAGTAATAAACGTATATTCAAGCTGAGTGAGTGGCAATTTCACAAATGAGTGCAAGAAATCAACAAAAAACAATAGCCTATCCTAGAACACAATGAAAGATTTTGGATTTAGGGAATAATCATGATGGAATAACTTAGTGCACTTGGGGTATCCCATGAATGAATAACCTTTGTGGAAAATGGTTATGGAATCACAAAATTATTTCCATATAAGAACATGATAAGGATCACTATAAGATGTAAAGAAGGAAGATGCCTATTAGGAGGAAAATATTACCAATCAATCAATGAAGTAAAATGATCGTGATAACGATGAAGATAATTTTAAGGAATTGTAAAAGTTGGTGATATTAGAGGTAATAAACCCATGAGTGTCTGTTGGATGGGAATAAAGTAGACCAATTGGAAATTATGAAAATCCACAAGTAGAAAAGGGAAAGCACCTTAGAATAAAGGCAACATTCTCCTAGCTAGTCAAAAGTCAGTTATAGTTGAGCATGGTGCCCAATTTCAATCACAACAATATACAATTTTTAGGATTAGAGCAGTTAATTAAATCTTAGATGACTCCTTTTGAGGTGTATATCCAATGGATAACATTGAAGTGCTAGGGAAACTATAAAAACTTAATAAATCCTAGGGCCAATTTATGTGACAGTAGTGAAGGGACATATCTCTCTCAAGTGGCAAGCTCTCTTAAGGATATTGATGCATGGATTGAGCAACATGAATGATGACTAAGGATGATTGGTAAGGGTCATTATGATGACCTATATAATTTTAAAGTGTCAATATATGAAGTTATGAACTAAAATACTCATAATTGGTGAGGGATGACAAGTGATAGACTATGAAAATGTTTAAAGGTTTAAATATTCAAGAATAACAATTGTCTACTTTTTGGAAAATGAAATGGACTATGTGATAGGTTGAGTCTTAGAGACTGATGATAAGACACCTAGCATGACGAGTAGGAATCTTGTATTCCAATGATTGGTTGTGTATTGGATTAGATGAGCTAATTCTTCTAAGGGTGAACAATGATAGGTACCAGGTGATGGATAAATCACTAGGGCTTAAACATTCTTTAGTGTATGTGGATTAAGCACGATTGAAAACTTAAATAATGTTGACCTAGTATTTACATGCTATTGGGTACAACGGTCCTTGAATGGATAAGCTAGTGAAGTAAAGTGATGTAAGAACCTCGACTAATGATAAGAAGAGATACAAAACTGAGAATTTAAATATCGATGAATTATGGCATGCTAGTAAGGCCAATAACAACTCAGTGCTAAATTTCATTGAATTTCCCTAGGTGGGAAATACTAGTTAACAAGAGATTGTGGCTCTAGATGATGGGGGCTTACATGAAAGTCAGTAGTGGGCTTAGTAGGAAAATGAATGAAAACTTTAGCACACTGATAGGGTAACTATACATATCTCGTAAATTATCAACCTTCTTGTTGGAAGAAGGGGAAATGATAATTAAAAAATGATCTGTATTTGAATGATCACATGACATTCATAGTATTGATGATCCTTTGTAGAGTTAGATGAACTTAACCAAGTATATGGATTTTTGATGATATTTATTGCATTAGATATGAAAGTTCATATTCACTATTTATTATGCGGGCTAGTGAATTTGATTTTGTTGATGAACCATGATAAGAATGTCCAGGATGTTTTATTGCTATACATGTGCCATGTGTTGAGATAATTATTATATTGATGATGCTATGCTATGTTAATAATATTGTGGTATTTATATAGGATGTTATGTTAACATCTGGTTCCATTTATTATGTTGATGCAATGCTATATATTTGAGAAATATACGTTAAGGTTATATTTCCTATGGTAGTATTTCATGATGTGATGGCATGTTGTAATTGCACACAGTTTTTATGATGGCATGCATGAGCATGTAGTGCCTTACTATTCAAGACATTGTGATGACAATGATGTTGTATTCTCATGATAACATGTGAGAGTTAGCATGTGGAATATTTTCTATGAGATGTTGATGTTATGATTTTAAATAATGCATTGGTTGCATGTTGTGAGGTGGTGATTGACAAGAAATTCATTACTGGGTGAGAGGGTCTATTTATTCAATGATCTTGTGGGATCCCATACCTATGAATGCAAATATATTCAAGTAACACCTTATGGGTTGGGGACAAACTCAATCAACCAACCTATGATAGTGGTTCTTTTTCATTGTATAATTCTTGATGGGAAATGGGACCATCTCGAGAAGGCTAGAGTTCATGATATTAGAGTTGTGGTGCCAAATTCCAAAATAAGGGTTGTAGTAGTACTCACAAATGGGGTTGTGGGATTGGAATTCGATGCCTGGGGGTGAATACTTGGTAGGCGTTGTGGATGAAGTTTAGGTTATCCTTTCGAGATGCCTAGGGTATGGAAGTAATTTACTTGACCAGATGTCTGCTTGGGCAGATGAGGTCTTGGTCCTTGGGGCCCCGGTTATATCAACGAGCTTTAAGTATGGTTCCAAAAGTTGGGAAGAAGTGTTAAAGAGTACTCACACTTACCCAAAGTTGTGATGTGGACTTTCGATGCCTATTGTGGTCACTTGGGTGGCTCTTATACTATTTACCATAGAGGGTGATGAGGAAGATATGGGTGAATAAAGTTTCTTGAAGCGAGGGAGTATGTAGTGCCCTGTATTATTTAATATATTGTTAATCCCTAGACAAGAACCCTTCATTTTACCCTTTCATTATAATTGTACCCTTTGTCTTCTATATATATATGAAGGATACCTAGCCTTAGGATAATATCATCTCATCTTGTACATTGAATATACTGTAAAGGGAAGTTTTCCCCTTGAAGTGGACTTCTATTCATCAACTTTTTATCATTCTCAAGACGTTGGTTCATAAAATATACTAATAATAATTAATATATACTACATGAAGGAAATAAATAAATGGTATTAAAATAGTAAAAGGTAATAATAATTAAAGTAAAATATAATAATAACATGAGGATAATAATTTTCCAGAAGTCTTATTAAAGCAACTAATTTATTAATAAAGGAAAAATGTAAAAAGAAGAGAAATTACTAAAAATGAATCAAATAAAGGCTAAAACAAGAAAATGTTAAAAGTTGCATGATTCATTACTTGATGGAAAATGGAACCTATGCATGGAATTTCTTGCATGGATGAGCAAGAAGAATTTTATATAATAAAGGTGGAGAAGGAAGTGTGACATATTTTGTTTGGGAAATTGGATGGAAAGGCTTGGAAGCTGATTGAGGGCTCAACGAAATCTCAGTCATAATGATTGAGAAGTTGGTTGGGTGGAGATTCGTCCCCCACACTCAGTTTTGATTAGTTGGATCAAATTTCAGAGTGCGTTGGTTTACATTCACCTACCTTGTAAGTGAGTTGTTTTCTACAACTCTTAGGTAATATTCTTCCCACTTGCTTCTCATGTGGATTATGCAAATACTAATGAAATTTATTTACTTTTATCAATGAATGGTTATGAATTTCTGTATATAATTTCTGTATGGTCATTTTTGAAGATTGAGCCATTACACTTATACCATTCATCTTCTAATTGTAACTTCAATATATTTTCTCACAAATTCACCTTCAATGGAAAAATCAAGAAAATATGCGGCCTACGGCTTAAAGCATTTGCCACTCTATTTATTATTCCTTTAATGTATGATATATCAAAATCATACTCACTTAATAATTTTGACCACCTCCTTTGTATAACATTCATGTTACTTTGTGTAAATATGTGTTGAAGTCCACAATGGTCTATCTTCAATTCATATTTTCTTCCAAGTAGGTAATGTCTCCAAATTCTTAACACATGTACTATTGCCACAAGTTCCAAATCACGCGTTACATAATTCTCTTCATGTAGTGGAAACTTTATTGAAGCGTAGGAAATCACCCTACCTTCTTGCATTATTACTCAACCTAATCCTTCTTTCTAAATGTCTGTACATACCAAAAAATCTTGATCCATATCTCATACCTTAATATAGGAGACATCATCAATAATTCTTTAAGATTTTGAAATGCTTCTCACATTGCTCTATCCACACAAATTTCTTATTATTCTTTTATAATTTAGTAATAGGATTCCCAATCTTTGAAAAAACTTCCACAAGCCTTCTATAATATCCACCCAAACCCATAAATCTACGTACTTCGTGTAGGTTAATAGGAACAAACCATTCCATAATTGATTTTATCTTCACTAGATCCACCACAATCCCTTCTCTTGAAATACACCGAGTCCATTCCATTCATTAAAATCATAAATACACCGAGTCCATCCATCAGTCCAAAGGGTACTACTACAAATTCATAATGGCCAAAATGCATCTTAAATGTTCTCTTAAGAATATCCTCTTCTCTTATTCTCAATTGATGATATCCAGACCTTAAGTCTATTTTAGAAAACACCTTATCCCCTTTCATTTTATTAAATAAATCATTGATTTTAGGCAACTGATACTGATTTCTTATCTTGGTTTTGTTTAATTGTTGATAATCAATATTAAGACTCCATGATCCATCCTTTTCCTTCGTGGATATCACTGACACTTCACATGGTGATATAGTTGGATGAATAAATCCCAAATCTAAGAGTTCCTAGAGTTGCATACACAACTCTCACAACTCCGAAGTTGTCATGAAGTAAGGAGCCTTTGCGATAGGTTCCCTTCCCCTTCCCAGTTTGAGTTCAATTGTGAACTCCAACTCTCTTAGGTATTAATCTAGGTAATTATTTTGGAAACAAATATGAGAATTCAAATAACACATGATATTGTTATATATTTACTGTATCTTCATTGTTGTTCATAGAAGTTATGGCATACAGTTTACACCCTTTTCTCAAGCTTTCATTCAATTCAAAAGATGAAATGAATCTTAATGATACTCCTCTATTCATCCCTACCAGGTGACATGCCTTAGAATTGCCATCTTTTATATAATCCATGTCTCTTTTTTCCTACCTTTTTACTTTGTATTGATCCAGTTTGATGCTTGGATCCTAATTTAGGCACACAGTATTTTTGACTTGCATTTCTTCACATTTCATTGATTATTTGAATAATAAGTAGGAGAAATGTGTTTTTGTAACTGTCTTTGGGAGTGTTTCAGATCCCATGCTACATGTCTCCATTACAAATCCTATGCTATACGTATTTGTTGTGGATCCCATGCTACTGGTCTTTGTTGTGGATCCATCCTACAAGTCTTTGTTGCAGATCCCATTCTACAAGTCTTGCTGTGAACCCCGTACTGCACGATCATGCGTCATGGATTCTATGAAAGGATATGATTGGATGTGGATTTGGTTACACGAATTCTAGGGAAACATATCTTTTGAATAAATCGTTGCTAATCATACACACAACAAATAACCATATTTTTCATTCGTGTTTATTGAAACGATTACATAGTTGCAATGTGGATAAAATCAATGTGTGTCTTTCTATTTTGAATCATATCAATAATATGTTATTATGAAATTAGTTGTTGTTGGAACAACTCGAGAATCGCTCATTCTCAAGCATGTTCTTAGACTATTTTCTTTAATTAGCATACTTCTAAACTTGTATACAATAGAACCTCTTGCTTCTATACGGGAGAAAGGAGAAAAAAAAAAGACTAAATAATTATGTGATCTTGTCTACAAACTATTGTGTTAATTCAAAGCTATTCACAGAGCATTGGTGTGCAATTTCTATGTGTGTTTGAGTTTAATTAGCTAGTTGTTGTAGCTCCACAAACACTCTATTCTAAGGAGGCAAGGCCTACTCCATATAAAATAGGTGATGTATTTTATTTATGCACGTTTTATTTTATTTATCTAGATTGTATACTACAATTGTATTTCTCTCATGTTTGTTAGATTACTTTGCTTTCCCATTTGTTGATTCTCTCTCATGTTCAGGGTGTGATTGATAGTCATCATTTATTTCTTCACAACTAAATGCATAACACAATATATTATTTATAATTGAAAGCAATCATATTTTGGTGTGTGTGAATGATCTTTAGTTTATCAGTTTTAATAGTTCATAGATAAATCTCTTTACTGCAATCTCATGATAGATAAACTAGTGGAAGATAAGAAAGTGTAGCCTATAGATATGTTGCATGGTAACTTGCAAGTAATATAGAAACCCGAGTTGATAAAATAATGTACAATCTGTTTACTTTCTGTTACTATAAATTAGAAGGGTAATTAAAGAGGTCGTAATTTTGGTGCCATTTCCAGGGAGTTTCCAAGGGCACAATAGTATTTCTTGCACTAGTTTTTAGATAACACATGGTACGGGGATTTGTAGAGAGAATTGTTGGCTACCTTCTCTATATAATATAATACATGATATTTTGCATTAAATAATATAGAATGTATGAATAGAACTAGAGATCTAAGAGGTCGATTTTTTGGTGCAGTAAGAACTAGCCAAGCTACTAAACGCTTTGTAGGGAAACCGATAGAAGGAGAAAGATCAAGGATCTCCAACTCTCATAAAAAGCAATCTACAGTTGGATCTACAATAACAATCACTTCGACAATAGAAGAAGAACTTATACCTCCAACTATAAAATCAACAAATTCAATTGATTCTAGAATAGAAGCTACTTCTGCAGTTGAAGTAGAATTTGTACTTCCAGCTGAAAAACTAGCAAATACATAAGATCTTATTGGTGGAAAACTTAATATAGAATTTCAACTGAACCCAGTCTAAGAACCAAGAGTTTCCACCTACTCTGTAGAATCAGTAGCACAACAGAGACCTGATTTTCTAAACCCTCTGTGTAAAATGGCAGAAGAAGAAGGAACATGATCTCCACTAGGGAAGAAGCTGTCATGTTTGAATTCCCAATAAAAGACCCTAGAGGCTTGGAAAAAATGAAGAATATCTCTCCTTCAACCTTGTTGAATTTCAATGGTATGGAAAGTGAGGATATTGACACATTTCTTTTCAAATTCGATGTCCCACCACGTTGAAGAATGCAATACTTTGTTGGTTTTTGGGACTTGGTGGGAAAAGTATTGGAACATGGGAAGACATGAAGAAGACATTCCTGAAGAAATATCATGACTACTACAAGGACAAAGATTGTAGGGAAGAAATATTCAGGATGACCCATAAATAAGATGATAGTTTGGAAGACTACGTGGAATAATTTCAGTGCAATATGCAACGATCGAAACAAAGTAAGTTGGATAAATAAGCCTTGCGAATTATTTTGTTAAGAGGAACTAGAGATGAATGCATTGATATTTTAAAATTAATGGGGCATGGAGATGTTTCCCAACTAAGCCAAGACATTATTTGTGAACTTTGCAAATGTTACTCAAGAGGAACCTCCAAGGAAGGGAAAGGACCTAGATACATTGTAGTCAGAATCACTAAAACATTCAAAGTAGGAATCACTCGAGCTAAGATTGACAATTTGCTAGAAGATTTTAAGATTGACATCCTAATCTCCTTGAGTTCACAATTGGACACACTGCAAGCCAAAAAGAAGCAAGTTGAAGTAGAGATGGCCTTGTCAATATTCTCTTCAAAGTGCAGAAAAAACATCCCTCGAGGGATTGTCCATTGAATAACATTGAGATCTATGGGATTTCTGAGTAGGATCATACCACAAGAAATTGTCCCTCTCTACCAGGATTAAAAGCAATCTATCAAGGAGAAAATGAGGAGACTGAGCATATTTTCTCATTGCCCAGAAGTGACTTGGGAAACCTTGCCCCTCAGTTATTGTTGAAGACCCTTCATAGTCTTATAATGATTATTGGACTAACCATCAAATGCAATATCTTTCTCAATCATGGTATCCCTCCATGCTTTAGAAACAATGAGTACCTCATCCAACCCAAAAACATCCATGGAAACAAGTATGATGAAATCCGTCATTTGGAAACCAACAACAATAAGCTCCACAATACCCTCCCCCTCCAAAATTCCCTCAACAACTGCAATTTCCACCATTGCAAATGCCTCTACAACATCAAGTACAATTTCCTGCAAATAACCCTCCATCGAGACATCAACTTCCTACACAACCCATTGCTAACCCAAACAATAAAACAACTCATCCCACTTACACTACTGAGTTGTCCAGTTACCCTACACACTTTATCTCGCTTGTAGAATTCCAAGATATCCATTTACAATATGGGAGAACCCTTAATAATAGAGAAATTCTCCAATCATTATAGAACATGATGAGGAGGAAGTTCAAGATTTTGCAACAAATCATTCTGTTGATCATCCTGCCGTAACACCTCAAACTGATTGTCCTGGAACTTTAGAACAACCACAATCAACAATGGCTGCACAACTTCCTCCCTATCCATAGAGGTTAAGTTTAGATAAACCCCTCATTTAGCTTGATTTTGACTTCCTAGAAGAACTAAGGAAAGTGTGTGTAAACATTCCATTATTTCAAGCAATCAAGGATGCTCCCATATATTCCAAAGCTATTAGAGAACTGTGTTTAAGGAAACCTGACAAGAAAATAAAAGATCCTCAAATTGTTCATGTGATCAACCAGTTAGCAGATTTGATGCTTGGAAAGTATTTACTGCCAAATATACAGATCTGGGGGGCCCTATAGTTGATGTTCAAATCCATAATATCCTCATCTAAAACACTCAGTTTGAATTATGGGGCATTGTTATGACAAAGTAGACTATGGAGAAACTTGGATTGCCCATCTTATGACAAAATCATATAGTTCTACAATTAGTTGACCGATTCATTATTAAACACAAGGGTATCTTTGAAGATGTAGTGATTTCTGTGGATTCCTAGGACTATCTCACAAATTTTATGATTCTGGAGCCAAAATCCAACTTGTGAGGATATCCTTTGATCCTGGGTAGGCCATGGTTGGCCACTACTAATGCCTATATTGGCCGTAGATACGACAACATGAATATATCCCATGGGGATTCTACTAAGAAAATCACCCTATATCCTCTTGAAAATCCTATCACAGTTCAATAAATGCATATATGGGTGAGGAATGAGGATAGTGATGATGAGAGTTTCCAAGAATTGCTTACACTTGATTGAGCTCTCTCTTTCAAGGAAGAAATATAAGATGATGAAATCAATAACTTCATAAGCAATCCTTATTCATCCCCACATCCAAATTTTCATTTTTTCAGTACTATCATCGATCAATCAACTCAAGAAAACTATTCATTGGTTGATCTATCCTTTCCACGAGACTCTATACCCATTTATCTCTATGACATAACAAAACCCACTAGTACACTAGTAGAGATTGGTCTAGGAAGAACATTGAATATCAATTTTGATCTTGCGACCTTGCAAAAAGAACAATTGATTAAACTATTGCAAGAGCATAGTGGTGCATTTGCTTGGAAATACACTGATACGAGGGTAACCCATTCAGATCTTTGTACTCACCACATCTATATAAAAGATGATTCTTGACCTATTTGACAACCCCAAAGCAGAATGAATCCTGCATTATGTGAGATAATAAAAGATGAGTTGCAAAAGTTATTCACTGTGAATTTCATTTACCCCATCTATAATAGCCAATGGGTTTCACCACTTTTGATTGTCCCAAAGAAAAATGAGAAATGGTGAATTTGTATTGATTATAGAGAGTTAAACAAAGCTACCCAAAAATACCATTTTCCCCTATCTTTTATCGATCAAGTCCTTGACACGTTGGCATGTAAGAAGTTCTTTTCTTTCCTTGATGGGTTTAGTGGATACAATCAAATTCAAATCGCCCTTGAGGATTAGGACAAGAGTACCTTCACCTACACATGGGGGACATTTCCCTACCAAGTATTTTTATAGCAGATTTTGCCACACTCCATGCTTCTTGTTTTGATGGCCTTCCATTTCCCTCTGCAGACTCCATTTCCCATTTTTGTTCACTCCAAAGTAAAACCACACACTTTTGTCCATATACTTGACCTATCAGTTAGACAGCTTGTGTATACGTGGGTTGCTCCATTATAGCCTACGTACATCGGGTTTGGTGTTCAAAAATTAAAAAATATGTCGGGTTTCCATGCCATGTCACGAGATCCATGATCCTTGACCTTCCATATACTAGAAACGCTTTGAATCGACCCTTCAATTCCATTTGGAGGCTATAAATTGAGCCATATCCAAGCCTTGAAGACAAATCAACATTGAGAGCAAAGACACTCTAGAGAAATTTCACCTCAATTGAGTCTGCATCCCTTTGTCCTTGAAAGTCTGAACTTCTTCTGTTCAACCCCCAAGCTCTTCCTATATTATGATGGATAACTTCATTGAATCTTAGTTCTTGTGAGCTTGCCTTTGTGGAGGATTGAGGTGGTGGAGGCCCAGCTAGAGGGACTTAGTTTCTCGATTCCGATATGTTCTGTTACAGAAGTTTGTCACATATGTACTTCTGTTGATTACATTAATAGAAATACTCTTTTTTAGTCTAATTGATATCTTGCAAATATTTGTATTACTTTCCATGGGTGTATTTGTAATGTATGTTAATGGATTATGCTAATTTATATGCTAACATTATATATCATTTCCACATGCTTGTGTATTAATTTATATGCTAACATTATATATCATTTCCACATGCTTGTGTATCTTGGTTGTTGAGGACAAGTTGCAGGTATAAAGCTTTGGGTCGTGTGCTCAACGGTGGTCTTCTTCAGATGTCCGGACGAGGTAGGCTTATAGCCTTCTCTTGTTATCATTTCATTTACATATCATACTTGATATTAGAGTTGATTTCTGGGTGTTGTTCCGTATGTTGTGGTTTTCCCCTAGCCATAGAGAGATTTTCCTCATAACATAATTGGCGACTCCACTGGGGAGATATCCTTTTTGGGGTATTGGGTGTTTTTTTCTCCTTTATTTTCTCTTTGTTTGATTGAGTTTCTCTGTCACCTATTGTTTGACAACATTTTCATTTCTTTATATATGAGTTTCTTGGCCTAATCCTTACCCAGTTAGTGTTTTTCTCGGTATACTCTTGTGTTCCCTGAGCAATTGCATACGTACATGGGTTGTATATTTTTAGTGTGCGTACATACGCAGGCTCACTGTTTTTAGGGTGAATACATATATTTCTAAGCCTTTTTGGCTTGGTTGGGTTGCTGAGACTTCTTTGGTCATTGTCCTGACTGTTGAGTACCTACGGAGTGATAGGAAGCTGCTTTATTGTTGAATTCTTGGGCAAACTCTTTGTCCTTATTTTTGTTGTGCTTGCATTTTGGGTCTAGGTAGTTACTTCTTGGTGTCCTGCTTGGCTTGTCTCTTGGTGCTTGCAGTAGGGTATGCATGTGAGGTTGTTATTAAGTCCTTGCATTTTTTTTCATTATATAAAAAATACAATTTTTTTTTTTTGTTTTATTGCATTTTACTTATGGCATTTGCATTTTTGGCTGCTTTACATTAGTTTTGGCATATTAAGAAAGATTGCACTTCAATGAAATTGTAGAGATTTCATCTTAGAAACAACATTTAGAAGCATCCCATGTCATTGAAAATCAAGACTAGTACTTAGAAGTGTTTTTTATATTTGCTTCTTTTTATATATGACAAGTCATAATACCATCACTTTCACAATCACACCTCTTGAGTAAGAAGCCATTAAAATTAATGTTGAATAATTAAAATTGATTAGAAACGATTTTATTTTTCAGGGTACACAAAGAAGTATAGGACCTAGGACCTTGGAATAAGATTTTGTGAGTAAACTTCTCCAAGGCTATAAAATTTAACGTATGTGTCTGACCAGGGAGTGGTGAAACCCAATATATAATTGGTGTCCTTGAGAGTCTTTGCTCACACCGGATTTAACCATGAGGTCATGCAAAGTTGTTTGAAAAGATATCCCTCTAATACCTTCCTAGCATCAAAGATATTTTTGGGGCTCTATTCGTATTTGGGGGTCTTGCTAGTGCCTTTACCTCCGTGAGAGACAATGCTTTTGAGATTTCTGGCTTTTCTACCCTACCCATATGGTGGACCAGATTTGCAAATGCTCACTTGAGCATTGGTTATATCATGGTGACTCTAGTTGCTTGACCTAGGTAGCCTTGAGCATTGGTTATATCATGGTGACTCTAGTTGCTTGACCTAGGTAGCCACATAAGTTACCTGCATGGGTTATTCTGCAGGTACCCTGAGTCAGATAGGGATCAAACAACACACAAACTTTATGGAGGATTTCCTCTCTGGAGGGATTTGACTGACTACGCTGTGAAGCTTATGAGGGTCCTTATAACTACTTCTGATACCTCCACTCTATGTTGTGGAGTCTCAGGACCCTCTTGGGAGAGGCATACCTACTTTAGTTTGGGAGGTCCCTTTTAACCATCATATCCTGTTTGTGTGCATTGGCCTTTATCTTTATTTAGGAGTGTGCTCTTTGATTATTTTTTGGCCTTAGGATTTTGTATTGCATAGTGAGTTTTGACTGTTATGGTTAGTGGAGCCCCTTT
>CBVK0101516238.1:0-10535 GCA_900067695.1 Picea abies
ATATACTTTGGAGGGTTTTGATGTATCAAAGGGTCATGGGCCTAATGGCTGGACAATTGAATTTTTTTTTGGCATTCTTTGATCTTGTGGGTCCTGAATTGTTGGAGGTGGTGGAGGAATCTAGGATGAAGGGGAATGTTAATGGGGCGCTTAATGAAACTTTCATAGCACTTATTTTGAAAAGTGATAAACCTAATTCATTTTCAGGTTTTAGACCCATTTCTTTGTGTAACTTGAATTATGAGGTAATTTCAAAGATCATTGCTTCTAGAAATAAATATTTTATGTCTAAATAGATTTGTAAGGAGCAGTTTGGGTTCTTGGATGATAGACAAATTTTAGATGCCATCGGAGTGGCCTAGGAGACATTACATGGCATTAATACAAAGAAGATCAAATATTTGGTTTTGAAGTTGGATATGATGAAGGCCTATATGACATAGTTTATTGGGGATTCTTGAGATTGATGTTGTTACAGGTTGGGCTCAGCTTGGAAGCTACTAACTAGATCATGGGATGTGTCAGGTCAACAAATTTATCTTTTTTGGTAAATGGTAGTCCTTCTGATTCTTTTATGGGATACCAAGGATTGAGGCAAGGATGTCCTCTTTCTCCTTTTTTCTTCTTGATCACAGTGGAAGGTCTTAGCAGGCTTCTCAAGAAGTTGGTCGAAGAAGGAAGACTTGAAGGAGTTTTAGTAGAAAATGGTGTTAGAATTACACATTTGTTATTTGTGGATAATTTTATCTTTTTCAGGAAATATTCTTTTTAGGAATGGAAGGTTCTTAAGGATCCTCTTAGTTTTTTTTGTAATTCTATTGGAATTTCTTTTAGTAATCAAAAGTCTCATTTTTTGGAAGTTGGTTTGTGTGTTGATTGGTTAGATCACTTAAAAGAACTGTTTCCTTTTGAAATCAAGTCAATTTAGAAAGGTTTTAAGTATTTATGGTTTTTACTTAAGCTTAATTGTTACTCGTGTGATGAATCAATATATATTCTTCAAAAGGTAGAAAACATAATTGCTACTTAGTGTCAGAGATGGTTAACTTTAGTAGGTCGATTTAACCTTGTTAAATATGTTTTGGAAAACATTCATGTTTTCTATCTCTCTATGGAAAATATTATGAGATCTATTTTGGATAAGATTCACTGGAGGTTGTTCAAATTTTTGTGGTGTGGTATTAAAGAAAAAGAGGTTCTTCATTTAGTTAAATTGAACAAGATTGCTAAACCAAAAAAGGAGGGAGGTTGGGGAATTAAGAATATCTATTTGTTTGGAAGGGCAATAGAAACCAAGAGCATGTGGAGGTGTTTGATGGTTCCTAGTCTTTGGCATGATGTGGTTGAAAAGAAATAATTGAAGAAAAAATCTGTTGTGGAGTGGCTAAGAGAAGGGCGAAAGAATCTAAAAAGGGTGTCAAATTGTTGGAAGGATCTTACTTCTTCTCTTCAAATTATAACTGACTGGATTGCTTGGAATCCTAGTAATGGATGGGAAATTCGTATTGGAGTGGATCCTCTTGTAGGGTCTCGGTATTATTAAAAAATTTCTCTTGATTTAGTATTTGTGCTCCATTCGAAAGGAATTGTCATTTTGGCCCATGCAGTTTCCAATGTTTCAGAAGGTCTGGTTCATTTTAACTAGAACTCTACTCAGAGTTTAGATCTATTGGGTTCTTTAAGATATGAATGGGACTCATATGTTTTGGGACTTAAGAACTCGAGTTTTCTTCTTTCTGATTCAGTTGACTCGATTTCCTAGTCGTGGGATGAGAAAGAAGGAAGGGTTGTTGCTAAACAAGCATATCAGGTACAATTTTTTGAAGATTTTGGTAATTTTTTTACAGAAGACTTAGTGATTTATGGAAGTGGAAACTTCCTTTGCATATCAATTTTTTTTTTTGTTCATTTGGGTGATAACATGATTTTGACTTGGGATAACATGGTCAAAACAGGGTTTGTTTTCTGGATAGATGTGTTCTTTGTGGGGACGATGTAGAATCGATTGATCATTTGATGGTAAATTGCTCATTTACTAAAGAGGTTTGGAGTTATGTTTTACAATTTCTTCACTTAAGAAAGTTATGGGGTATTGGATATCTCTCTATGTGTTTTCAAGATTGGATTAAGGATATTAGGGCTTGGAAAGAAGTTCCTTGTTTCATTTGCTAGGAAATATGGAGACATCATAATTACATTATTTTTAAAGGTTGTCAATTGTCTCTTTCTAGGCTGTGTAATCTAGTTTTGAAAGAATTGGGTGAGGTATAGAAAGATAATTTTGTTTATGTTCAAAGGGTACCTTGTCCTCCTATTTTTGAAAGCAATATTCCAGTGGAATTCTTTGATGAAGCTTCTATGAATGGGGGTTCAAAATGTGGAGTTGGTGAAATTTTAAAATGTCCACATATTGGCATGTATAGGATTAAGATGAATTGTAGTCAGGGTACCAATTCTCGAGAGAAGTTGTTGTTCTTATGGATTGTTTTGTTTTTTACTCATTTGAAGCAGGTGAGTAATTTGAAATTGGTAGGGGATTCAAAAGTTATATTGGATTGGTTTTCGCTCAAAAACATAGTTCTTTAAATCTGAACTGAAATTTTTTGATAATCAATTATATATAATGTTTTTTTTATTTATTTATTTATTAATATAAATATTTTTTAGTTTCAAAATAAAAATAAAATCATGTTCTAGGAATATGTACAAACCGATGTACCTCAAATTGAACGAAGGCTAGAGAGCGAATTCTATCTAACCTGGATAACCTTTCCATTTATTTATTTACTTTGATTCTTCATTTCATTAAACACGTGGCACACATGCTATACAATAAGAAAATCCATTTTTTAGAAAAGGTTTGTATTATGTGGTGTTAAGAATACCACAAAATCCAAATCCATTTTTTAGAAAAGGTTTGTATTATTTGATGTTAAGAATACAACAAAATCTATCTTTTAGTGAAAGATTTATATTATGTAATAAGATTAATATCACTAAATCCATCTTTTAGTGAAAGATTTAAATACTAAGCATTAATATTAACCTCACTTGTATTATTTGGTATTAAAATGATAGGCACCAACATTATTTATATTATGTAGTGTTAGAGTGGTAGTAATATTTGTTAATTTTATTCAAAATGACATGTTTTATAGAGAAATGATATATGCTATGTTAAGAAGTACAACAAAATGGTTCTAAATTTTTCATTCTTGCATTGAGATGTATAAGTAAACATTAAATATGAGAATTTACATTATAAATAAAATTTCATTATTATTTTTTATATTATTTAAAATATTAAATTCATTATTTGGTAAATAATTCAATTTAATTATTGATATTTTATATTATTTAAAACATTAAATTTTGAAATTTTAAATGTGAAATTTTCTATCATATACATAAGAAATTTATAAATTATTTTGTAAATAAAAAATTTAAATATTTACTTTTTATATTATAATCATTTTAAATAAATAAATTAATTATTTTTATAAAATTATTTTTAAAAAAATAATTAAAAATCATTAATTTATGAAAGGTGGTGCTCAAAGTGTCTTCAATATTTTATTTTTATTTTTATTAATTTTAGTAAAACTTTTGTTAAATCATTTGATGGGTATTAATGTTATTAGGAAGATTTGATCTCTTGAGACCCTAGACATGGTTTAGAGATGAAACTTTTATCTTAGTTTTTATAGGATTATTTTGGGCATCCACGGACAATAATGAAAACTCAAACCACCACAAATTACCTTTCAAGCATATTCTTCACCTTTGTGTGTGGATATTGACACCATTAGGATATGTTGATGATTACAAATGGGTCTACTGGACCTCAACATGGTCAACGAAGGAAACCTAATTCTCAGGTACTAGATGAAGCTTTTCAGGATCCAAGGCTAACAAATATATAGACACTTCAAGTCACAAATCATGATCACTTGAGAGGTTCATTGGCCTTAGAATAAGGATATGGGGTAAATTAGCAAGATTTTAACACTATGTGTGGGTCTCAAGGCCCTAAACATGGTCATCTTAGGAAGCATGAAACTTAAGTACTAAAGGGAGAATATATGTGTATAGGGTCAATAAATATGCTTTAAACCACAAAAAAACCTCTTGAGGGTATCCTTGGCTTATGAGTGCATATATCGATACCATTAGGAAGAAGTTTGAGTACCAAACATTAGTCTCTATGTCGTTGGCATGGTCAAGGGACAAAATCTAGGCCTTAGGCTATAAGGGATTATTCTAGTCACATGGAGCTTATAACGATGCTTTGAACCACCACAGATGATGTATCGAGTGAATCCTTCATGTTCCCACGGGGATATCAATGACATTAGGAGGATTTAACTAGTGGGTATGGGTCTTATGATTATGGACATGGTCTACAAAGGAAACATAGAACTTATGTTCTAAAGGAATCTTCTAAGCATAGAATGCCAAGAACCAAACCACAAACCATCACATTTAACCTCCTAAGGGTATCCTTATCTTTTGAGTGGGGTTAAAGGAACCATTAACATATTTTTAGTGCTAGGCATTGATCTCAAGGAATTCGAGATGGTCTAGGGAGGAAATGTGGGGGTATGACCTTAAGGGAAGTGTATAAGGAACCTTGGACATAAAAAAAAATATAGACTACCACACAATACCTCCTAAGGTTATAATTACCTTCAAGGGGGAATAAAATGCCATTGGGGCCTTTTGGATAGTAGGCATGAGTATTTGGGCCTTAAAAATGGTCGTGGGATGAAACCTAGGCATTATTTACTAAATAAAACTTATAAGCATCCTGGATTAAGAACAATGGGTTGATCCACTACACATGAACTCCTAAGGATAGACTTGGCCTCCAAATTGGGATATTGAAATTTTTTATTAAGTTTTAAACACCCTATATGTGTGTTGGGGCCTTGGTCATGGTTGGAAGATAAACCTAAACCATATTCCCTAAATGAGGATTATAATAATGCATGCCCTAGAAAAACATCTTGAACCAAAATACATGACCTATCAAGGGAATATTGGGGGCTCAAAGTGGTGATATGAAAACCAATACAACCTTTTGAGGAGAAAGTACGGTTCACAGGGTCCTTAACATGGTCGAGGGAGGAAACCTAGCACACAGGTCCTAATTTTTTTTTAGTTCTTTCATAGAGACTAAAAACACCTTGAATAAACACACATGACCTCCAAAGGGGATACTTCACCTTTGAGTGGGCATATTAGCACCATTATGATTTTTTTTGGAACTATATACCATTCTCAAGGCCTAGAGAAAGGTCAAGTGATGAAACATGGGAAGTAGGCCTCAAATGTATCTTATAAATATCAAGGGTAATGAATAAGCCCTTAATCCACAATAAATGAGATCTTGATAACATAGTTTTCCTTCAAGTGTGGGTATCATAACCATTAGAAGGATTTGAGCACCAAGGGTGAGTACTGGGCCCAGACATGGATAGGATAGGAACCTAAGCCATAATATATAAAGGAATATTCAAGGCATCCTACTTTAAGAACATTGTCTTGAACCACCACACCTAATATTCAAAGAGTATAATTTATCTTCTAAGATGGGATGTGGGAATCTATGGCCAGTATCATCACCATGTACAATCACACATGATCTGTTGAGTTCGTCATTTCCCTCCAAGTGGATATATAGGCACCATTAGGATTGTTTGAGATCTAGGATTAGGTGTTGTAGTGTTAATCATGTTCGATATAAGAATCTTATACATTATGGTATAAGTGTATCTTATAAGGATAAATGTCCATGAATGATTCATCAAACCTCCATAAATGAGCTCTTGAGGGGATTTTTTTCCTTTGAGTTTTAAATGGGAAACATTAGAGGTATTAGAGCACTAGGTATGTGACTTGGGGTACTATATATGGTCAAAGAACAATGCCTCTAACGATAACACATGAACTCAAAGTGGGGATATGGGTGCCATTATCACATTTTAGAACTAGGTATGTGTCTTTGATCCTTGGACATAGTCAATAGAAGAAACTTGGGCCTTAGGCCTAAATAAATATTATAATCATTCAAGGCCAAGAAGGATGGCTCAAATAAGAAAACATGGTTTGCCAAGGGTTTCTTAGGATTGGGATCGGGGATTTCGATGCCATTAGCTAATTTTGAAGAATAGGTATGTGTTTTGATGATATATACATTTTTTAGGAAGGAGGCCCATGACTTAGTCCTTAAAGTAATATTTGAGGAATCCATGGACTTGAACAATCCCTCAAAGCACCATAGAGACCACCCTAGGGTATTTTTGACCTTGAATAAATGATGCCATCACCTTTAGGAGGTTCTAATAATTAAATATGGGTCTTAGGGAATCGATATGGTCAACAGAGGTAACGTAAGACTTCTGCCCAAAAGGAAGCTTCTAAGCATTCAATGTTGAACTCAATGCCTCAAAGCACTATGAGTTACCTCTAAAGGGTTTGATTGTCCGATGAGTGGGAATATATGAGTATGGATATTAAGGACAATGCTAAGTATGGGTCTCATATCCTAGATATGGTTATGTGTTGAAACTTAGGCCTTAGGCCCTAAAGGAAGCTTCTAGGCATCGATGGCCAAGAATATGCCTATAAGAGTTATGCATTCCCTCAAGAGGGTATATTTGGCTTTAATTGGAGATATATACATCCTTCGGAGTTTTTAGAACTAGGTATGAGTCTTAGGGCCTAGACATGGATAGGAGAGAAAAATTGGGTTGTTTTCTATAAAGAAATCTTTTGGGAATTCAATGCAATGAAAAACACCTCAAAGAACCACTTATGACCTCTCAATATTATCATTGGTCTCTAAGTCAGGATATCCATACCATTAGGGTGTTTTGAGCACTAGGTATGGGTTTTGGATCCCTTGACATGGTTAGGGGAGGAAACTTAGTTTTGGGCCCTAAACAAAAAATTATCCATTAAGGACCAAGAATCATGCTTCAAACCACCACACGTCACCACCGAAGGGTATCCTTGGCATTTTTTTTTATATTTCATTGTATCTTATTTGGTGAGGTACAATGTCGAAAAGCACATGATTTTTCACCAAGAGAAAAGTACAAAAAACAAACATTCTATGCTTGGTGGGCAAAATGTAATAAGGTAATCATATGCACATTTCATAAATCTGAAACAATTAGTGGATAACAAGTTGAATAGTTGACAAATATTGGTTATTTCCTCCACTATAGTTTACCACCTTCTATGTATAGTCTTCCTCCACTGAACTTACATGGTGATATTTCTTAGGTTTTCTTGGACTAAATTCGAGACTAACACCAAAGAATTAGTTTTCCCTGTATGTATATGAGGGAATGTATTAAATATTTATTTAATATGATCATTAGTTCTCTACTAAAAACATAGCCTATTACTCTATCCATATCTATTTTTAGTTTATATTAATATTATTATACAACTGTCCTGAGGTATAGGAGAGTCAGTGATGGAGTGTTTTGTTAAGGCACTCTGTGATGTTAAGTCATCAGTTCGAAACCTATGGGGAAAAAAAATCCAACCATGTTAAGGGTTCGTGTGGGGACAAAAAAACCAACCATGTTAAGGGTTGGTGTGACTCTGGCCGGATGTGATCTCGGACAAAATAGAAAACAAAAAAAATATTATTATACATAAATGATATACCTAATTGTTATTTTTTATATAATTTTTTTTATTATTTCCTATTCTAATTACCATTTAATATACATTCCATCATATCCTTATTATATAATGTAAATAAATATTTTTCATTTCCATTGAACAATTACATGTTAATTAAAAATGCAAATTTTTTTTTGATGAAAACAAACTAATTAACATTCATTGAGAACTCTAAACTCAATTAATTAAAAGAAAAATGCAAATACAAAATGAAACCATAAGATGTGAGATTCATTTAAATAATCATGTTTTTACTATAATAGTGATTCCACGTAAACTTCATTTGCTTGAGATTTATTAATTTTAATATCTTCTATGAAACAACACACTATGCAAACATGCATCTCAATATTAGTGACACAAATTTTATCATGTTACTGTATTTATATATAATGCACTCGGTCTGAGCCACACCAACCCTTAATATGGATGAATTTTTTATCCCCACAATTTTGAACCGGTGACTTTAACATCACAAAATGCCTTAACACACTCCGTCACTAAATGTCCTAGACCTAGGGGAAAGAGTTATATTGCATTTTTATTTAACAATTACATCCTAATTAAATAGAAAAAAAAAAAATGAAAAAAAAATCAATTTACATTTACTAAATAACTCTAAACACAACCCATAAAAACATTACACAAAAATAAAATATAAACACACAACAAAAATTCACTATTATTCAATATAAAAAATATACAAAATAGTTTTTCAAATAATAAAGCAACCCATAAAAACATTACACAAAAATAAAATACAATCACACAACAAAAATTCACTATTATTCATTATAAAAAAAACATACACAATAACCATAATAACATAATTCTATTTATAATTTAACCATTCTAATTTTTATGGTTAATATCTTAAAAAAAATATTATTATCTTTTTTTAACCTTTTAAAAAATATATGATTATTGATTACTCCTATATTTAATTACAAATTTCAATTTTATGACAAAGAATTAAAGATGCTAGAATATACTTCTTATTATATTCAAATCAATAAATCAAATTTAATTTTCATAATTTTTTAATAAATTAAATTAAATTTTTATAACTTTTTCGCATTTATAAATAATTGAAATGGATGATTTAATCAACTTTTTAATTACAAATTCCAATCTTATAGACAAATCTGTTAACATGTTTACTTTTTCACAATTACTAAATCATATTAAAAAATTACTGTTTTCCCATTTGATTTTTATATTTTATATTTAAGTGATTAAAAAAAATTAAAATGTATTCAACATGAAATTTAGGTGATTAGGAGGCACTACCTCACCCTTATTGCCATGAATGGCACACATCATATTTGGGGAATGTGTGGAATGTGAACCGTGGAATGGCATGATGTCTGGGTTTAATTAAAGCATGCAGTTTAATTAACTCTGCAATGTATATAAGGTTTTAGCATCGCCTCACGAAAGTTTCGGTGTTAATACTTCTGCTATTAAAGGAGAAGCAGCAGCTCGGCCAAGAATACGTTTGATATGGCAGTCAAGTTGGTGAGCTAAAAAGTCATGACCCTCGTCTAAGCCTATTACTGTTATCACCTCTTATTTGTTGCACTGCAAACGCTAACATATGGCCACTCAATGTTGCTTTTTGATATATATTTTTTGGATTTCTAATCCCTACCTTAGTAGAACCTAATCGTTACCTTCGCAGAACCTTTGTTTCCTCTAAAGGTCGTTAAAATGTTGTAGCGGTCCCTGAAGCCATCAATATTTTACTCTAAATCGTGCAAGATAAGCTCTCTAATTAAGAATATTTTAAGGAAATTTACTTGCATTTAAACTTTGTTGGACACTGGGATGCGACTTAGGGATGATTTTAAGAATAGAAATTTATTTTAAAATGTAGAAATTTTAGCGAATCTTATTAATCCTTCATATGCCAACTTTAAATGATTGACTATATTTTTGTAAAAATATTAAAATTTCTAAGAATTCTATATAGTTTTTATAAATTTTTGGCGATTTTTAAGGTAAAATAATTTTATCTTATAAAATTTGAGCGAATCATTTTTAAAATAGCAAATTTTGTTTTTGAAAAAATCATGAAAAATTAGTCCTGAGCAAAATTTAACCCCTAAAATCATCCCTTGCGACTAATATATAGAAGACCTAGCTGTGATCTCGACTTGAAAAATATTTGAAACTCCAAACATTTGAGTGAATAACTAATGGAACTGATGGATTTGCGCGTGTGTACACTCATTTCCTTGTTTCGATTTACTGGCTTTCCGTGGACTTTTATAAATGAAAGATTTAAAACACAAGTTGAAAGTGGATATAATCAAGCTTTATTTTGTTTTATACAATTTTTGAATGGAATTGTGGGGGGCATACCTATAGGTTAACATAATATATTTGTAATTTCTTTTTATATTTTATCATTGGTTTGAAACTTGTAGATTGCAATGATCTATTAATTCAGTCCTTTGTTAGATCAATACTTACACATCGCAATGATTTCTCAATTTGATCTCATATATGTAGATTGCAATTAATTTTTCCTTCAAAAAAATATAAAAAAATTCCAATATTTATAACCATAAATTACAAGCTCTTAAAATAGTCATTTTGACTTTTCTGTACTATGATTAATAAATTGAATAAATGTGAAATAAATTTTAGTTATTTCTTTTCATTAAATAGTTATAGTAAAGTTTAATTGAAAAAAACCCTACTTGTTTTTCATTATAAATAGTTATTATGATTGAATAAATTTGATTTTAGTTATTTCTTTTCATTAAATAGTTATAGTAAAGTTTAATTGAAAAAAACCCTACTTGTTTTTCATTATAAATAGTTATTAT
>CBVK0101516240.1:0-10280 GCA_900067695.1 Picea abies
AGTTTCAATTGTTTCTCTTCTATGAGAAAGTGCAAGGTGTGCATAGTTTCCTCAAGGTGTGCATGACTGAGTATTGCTTGACTCGAAGCTCAGAAGAGGTTGCATGAAACCTATGTATGAAAAGAGTGCATAGGCCTCAAGAATGAGTGCATGACCGAGTCTATTTTGACTCAGAGGTTCAACTAGGATAGCTGAATTTTGTGTGCAGAAGGAATTATTCTCATAGTCATATTGTTCAGGAGGAACAATTGAATGCAAAAGAATCTGCTACAAGGTGTGCACAAGCTAAAAATTAGACTAAGTGACAAATAAAGAGTTTGGAGGAACCAAGGAAGTTGAGGAAAGACAAGCTCAGGAGGGAGAGCAACGAGAAATATTCAAAGGGAAGAATCCTTTAAGGTCTGTTTTGACTCAGAGGTTCAGCTAGGATAATTGAAGTTGGTGTGTAGGAGGGATTGCACTCAGATTCATGTTGTTCATGAGGAAAAATCGAGCGTAAAAGGACTGTTGCAAGGAGTGCAAGGTCATCCTTCAATGGTTAGAATTGAAGGAAGTTTGTCCGCAAGGTGTGTGTGACAGAGACTTAGACTTGTAAGCCCAGGAGGGAGAGCAACGAGAAATATTCAAAGGGAAGAATCCTTTAAGGTTTCCCAAAATCTACAAGCCATATCCATTCCAAAGGGAGGCGATATTGTTCCAGGCCGTAAGATCTAGGAGAATTACACGGAGGTTGGTCATAAATCATTTCGTCACTTCGTGGTTCGGGAAGTTTGGAGGTGTTGTAAGAGCAGAGCCGCGAATTCTGAAGTAACGAAGTAATCTCAACCTTCGGCTTCAAAGAGGTCACATGGTAGTGGATTAGGAGATCTGAAAGTCAGAAGTATGGAGGTTTGTGTGTGAGGTGAACAAGAGTTTCACGAAGTCACAAAACCTTAAACATAGTGGGGCCATCAAAATCCAAGGGGACACGTGGAAAAGATCCAAAAATTCAGAGAGTGCCTCAGAAAGAACTGAAGTCAGAGATCGCAACATCCTTGAAGCCAAAAATCACAAAGAGATAGTCCATGGTCATAGCTTGTGGTAAATTATGAGGAAGAATCTAGCGTGGGGTTAGCACTCATGGAGTTTGGTGTTTCCAAGAGAATCGGTGAGCAGAGTCATGCGTAAGTTGACCCTATGAGTAACACTAAAGGGCCCTGTGAATTAAACATTCGAGGTCTATTGAAGGCCCAAGGAGTCAATTCGGCTCAAGGGTTTGAAGATCCAAGACTAGGAGGTCGAGTAGTCCCTAGGAGAGAAGGGGGGGTCTGCATCGGATTTGTATTAGAGAAACATAATTGATTTCTGTAGACAAGAGAGACAGAGTGAGATGCTCTGTAGAGACTATTGCAAGGTGTGCAATAGATGGTAAACAGCCAGGAAGGATACCAGTTAAGAAGGATGGCTACTAAGGGCCATACGTGTGGTCAAAGAGAAGACTTCCTACAGAGAAACAAAGGGGAAATGGATGAGGAGTTCAGTGAAATACGAGAAAAGATGGAAAAGATAACATTGAAAATGCAACAAGAGGAAAAGATACATTAGAGCTACGGGTGGCCTTTGAAAAGGACAACGAAGTGGCCTGTTTGGAAGTTGTTGGCCAGGAGGAAACAATAGGTGTTAAAAATATGGTTGAGATATGTCGAAAACCTCAATGGCGAGGGAAATGGATCTAGTAGAGATCTTGTATATTTCTAGGTGGGAAATGAGAAGGGATCAGTTGATCTTGTAAACATCCAGGAGGGCAGAGGAGACATACCGACTTTCCATGTGGGCAAGGGAGAAGAGATGAGATCAACTGAGAGTTCATGTCAGCAAAGGGTGTTGTAATATGGAGAGGATTCAGAAGAAAGGCCTCATCCATATGAGGATTCAAGTAGAGATGCAAGCCGCGTGAATGAAGATGATGAGAATTTGAAGAATTCTGTCACAGAGGAAAAAGGTTAGAGGAGTTCCCTGATCATTGGGGGAATCGAGACATTCCTTCCAAGAAGCCAAGGGGAGGATAGCACATGTGTTGTAGATAAAATAGAAGGAAATCAAGTTGATATTGTCATGGAGGAGAGGGAGCAAGTACTGACGTATGCCCCAATGGAAGAGGAACACCCCGTTGAGTCACTCACTCAGTGGGATATGGAGTTGAAGATGTTAGAGGATTGGTTGAACAGTATGAAATGAGAAGTTGGCTGCCATAAGATAGCCATGCCAGAGGAGACGTGCCAACACAAATTGCAGCTAAAGGAGGTTGGAGTTGAACCAACGCAAGAAGAACTGACAGGAGTTAGTCTATCAAAGGAGGTAGTTGAACAACAACTCAATAAAGAACCTATGAAATTGGAGTCTGTAGTAGAGTGGCCATTCAGCGTCACAGGAGATGAAAGTAGCATGGGAGATCAATATTTTCTACCCATAGAGAAGCGTGAATAATTTTGGTCGAGCAGACTGCACAAGGAGAGCCAACCAACGAAGCAACTGAAAGAGATGATACAGGAGATAAGGAAGTTGATGTTGAAGTCAGCGGAAGACATTGTCAGCAAGGAGAAGCTAGACATAGGAGAACCTACATGAGCAATAGAGAAGATGCAACAAGAAGAAAAAAGAAGAGTAGAAGGAGGGAAACTCCAAGAGAAAGTTTGGGATCCATGAGGATTTCAAAAGATCTAGGAAGCTCATGAGCAGGAGCTCATGAGTTTTCATAGATGTGGAGTATGATGCAGGAGCATCGCTCCACCTCAGCACATGTCGACTAATTAGCATGGATGGTGGGAATTAAAGGAAGGGAGAGGTGTCACCCTCTCATTTTTCCTTTGAAATTTTAAAATGTAATTAAGGCAATTAATGATGTCTAGATGGTAGAGCCCAGTTGTGCCTTCACACAAAAAATAGATGAGGTTGCCATTAAGTCATCGATGGTAGGAGGGATCTTCATCCAATTCATATCATATTTCCATCATTTTAATCTACCTCCTTAGTCAGGCATTTTGAATGGTGATTAGACACCACTATCTTAGCTTGGAGGGAAGCTCATCGAGACCCTCCTATATAAATCTTTGTATTGTATGCCCAGTAGAGGTTGTTGAGAAGAACTTGAGAGGATGTTGATAGCTAGTAGTTGAAGAGATGTTGAATCTATTTTATATGTTGTAGATTGTTGAAGAACAATGTATGAATCCATGTATATTATTGTTGAATGAATATAACAAAGGAGTATTGTCCCAAATGTATGTTGTTTTTGTGTCTATCTATATGAATGAATGGTATACTTTTTTCTTATTCAAAATTCCCTGTTATTTATTGTTATTGTGGTTTATGAATGAATTTACATGGTTGAATGTATGAGTCACTATGAAGATTGAATAAGTTTCAATTGTTTCTCTTCTATGAGCAAGTGCAAGGTGTGCATGGCATCCACAAGGTGTGCATGACTGAGTTTTTTTTTACTCGAAACTCAGAAGAGGTAGCATGAAATTTATGTATAGAAAGAGTGCATAGGTGTCTGGAAGGAGTGCATGACTGAGTATGTTTTGACTTAGAGGTTCAGCTGGGATAGTTGAAGTTGGCATGTAGGAGGAATTACGCTCAAAGTAATATTGTTTAGGAGAAACAATCGAGCCTATTAGGAGTTATTGCAAGGTGTGGACAGGCTAAAAATTTGACTAAGTATCAAAGAAAGTGTTTGGAGGAACCAAGGAAGTTGAGGAAATAAAATCTTAGAAGGGAGAGTGACAAGAAATATTCAAAGGGAATAATCCTTTAAGGTTTCCCAAAATCTACGAACTAGATCCGTTCCAGAGGGAGGCGAGATTGTTCCAGGCCGTCACATATGGGAGAATTATGCAGAGGTTGTCCATAAAGAGTTTTGGCACTTCGTGGTTTAGGAATTTTGGAGGTTTTCTAAGAGAATAGCAGTGAAGTCCAAAGTCATGAAGTAATCTCAATCGTCGCCTGCAAAGAGGACACATGGAAACAGATTAGGAGATCTGGAATTCAGAAGTCCAGAGGTTTGTGTGTGAGGTGAAAAAGAGTTTTGTGAAGTTACAAAACCTGAAACATAGTGGGGCCATCAAAATCTAAGGAGACACGTGACAAAGATCCATAAATTTGGAGGAGAGTGCTTCAGAAAGAACTGCGGTTAGAGATCGCAATATCCATGAATCCCGAAATCATGAAGGTCTTGTCCACAGTCCTAGCTCATGGTCACTTAGGAGGAAGAGTCTAGTTTGTGTTTAGCACTAGCGAAGTTTGGTGTTTCGAAGAGCACCAGAGAGCGGAGTTGTGGGTATGTTGACCCTGCGGGTAACACTAAAGGGACCTGTGCATTGAAAATATGGGGTCTATTGAAGACCTGAAGAGTCAATTTGACTCAAGAGTTTGAAGATCCAAGACAAGTAGGTCGAGAAGTCCCTAGGAGAGAAGGGGGGGTCTGTGTCAGCTTAATTCCATATGGAGAATAAATCAAAGGTTTCTTTTTATGATCTCCTAAAGAATTCAGAAGTATCTTATGCTTGTTGAAAATTTTGATTTCATCAATGTCAAAGGTAGACATGAATGTGACAATCATGGATGTCATTGATATTAGAGGTAGGGGGAGACTATGAATGTCTCTGAAAATTTATAATCTTTTGTGTATTAAATTTTCATTGAGATTAAAGAAGCATACAAATGAAGTTGAACCAGACCGAGGATGTAGTGAATGATCTTGTATGATGATGAGCCTCTATGTGCAAAAGACAAATATGAATTGTTAACTTTTTGTAACCTTCCTTTTTTTACCCTTAAGACGAAGTTACTATGTGAAATCAAAATATATTGAAAGATGGTTGTACAGGTTTAAAGAAGAATGATGATTGGACATTATCAAGGAGGAACAAGAAACATAAGAGCGTAGAGGAAGACTAGGCATGTATTAAATTTGGAAAAACAGGTTTCGGGTCCAGTAAACCAGATCAAAGAAAGCAGTGATAAGCGACTTATCCCATATGCATAAAGAGAATCGAATTCAATTGGTTTATATTGAAAAAGTGGCATCACATTGGTTGAAGAAAACATATGAGATATGGAACCCCGCATAAGGAATTAAATTTTATGTCGTGGGGGCCATCATACTAAATCGATGAGATTTCAAAAAATTGACTAAGTATCAATACAAACGTGTATTTCCTTAGGGTGGAAGAGAATCAGGATTTTGTGAAGAAATAATGAAATGAGCATGAACCCGTGGACCCATGGCCCATGGTGGGATCTCTAAAATTTACTAAGTATCAAGACATTGTAAAGTTAATGAAGTATGGCAGAGAATTGAGCATGGAGGATAAGCATCATAATGTCTCACCAAGAGTGGTGAATTACAATAATTTGTCTAAGTATAAAGAATCGGTCGGATGGACAGGTTCGTAGATATAGACAAGTGAATTTAGAAAACAACTTAGACCCCTAGAGAGATGTTAAGAAACTTTTCTAAGTATGGGTGAAAAATAAGTGTGGAAAAAAATGAGAGTGTATTTTGGAGGATGCATAAATATGTATGGAAGAAATAATGAAGAAAATCATCAAGAAGATAGATCAACAGTTGATATTGAATAGTAGTCTAGATCAGATGGTTTCTAAGTGTTAGGGTCATGTCGAGAATTCCATTGGAAAATGATAACATATCTACAGTTGAAATTTAATTCAAGTATTGATCAGATGACTGGTGTGCATTGTGGTTGCATGACGTGTTTTGGTGGAAAAAAAATAGATAAACGATCAAGATTAAATTTTAAGATGGACTAAATGGTGGTTGAGTGTTGAGGTTGTTTTGCATATTTTGATGGGTAGAGAAGAGGTGATCGATTCAAGGTACCAAATACGATGGATGCTAAGCGAGGATATTTGTTGTGTGACCAACATAAAATAGGGAAGAAATTCGAGACTAGTTTGAAAGGATTTATGAAGTCCAAATTTTAAGGAAGATCCAAGCGATATAGAGACGACCTCATGAGAAATATTTTTTGGATATGTGGAAAAACCCTTGTGTGTATGCTTTGTATAAATAATGATGCTCAAATAAAAATCCATCTGAGAGTAAGTGTGCATCATGTGAAGAGAATATTTGATGCTTTGAGGTATGATGATGTCATAGAATGAAAGGAAGATAATGTAATCATTTAAGGGTGGCTAGGAGGTGCAAGGTATAAAGAACCTATGAAATCAAGAAAATTGTGAACTGAAGGAATGTGTTGTGACAACAAAGACAAAGCAACAATTTATTTCAAGTGAATAATTAAGGGAAAGAGAAGATTTGACATTATTGATAGAATGAGAGGATTAGTGCCTCTGGTAGGTTAGTTCCTACATATTGTTGAGTTGGTGTTCATCTAATGGGATTGATGTCTCTTGTAGGTTAGTTCCTGCAAATATTGTAGTTGTAGGTTGGTTCCTACAAACAATGTTGAGTTGGTGCTCAACTAAGGAGATTGGTGTCTTCTATAGGTTGGTTCCTACATGATTTTATAAAGGAATGCTTTTTGGTTTTCTCCCATTTTGGTTTCCACGTTAAATATCTGTATATTTTTTATTGTACGGTTGTGTATTTATCATTAACAGTTATAGCTGGAAAAGAAACAAATTGATAGTATTGAAACAAAATAAAAAGTAGAATAATATTGATTCAACCCCCTCCTTTCAATATAAGTAAGAGTTCAAACATCAATGTTGGGAAATATTACACAGAACCATGATCAAAATATTTTATTTTAATTATTGTAATATATTCCGCAACATTATAATACATAGATTCCAAATCAAGAGCTGCATATTTTGGTAAACTAGTAAAAGAAAGTGTGGGTCTATTCATTGGGTTAGGATTATATGGTTTCTTTTAACATATTTTTTAGGAAAAGTATATTATGGCTAGAGAAACGGTCCTTTACTTATGGTTTAAACTACTGAAGTTTCTTCTAATTTTTCATCATCTTCAGTTAGATTGATACCTAGAAATAACTATAGGGCTATTTCACATAGGAATTACAACATGATTGTTAGGGACTGTGGGAACTGAACTAGAGGGATGTTCAATTTATTGTAAATATAAATACATCAAATATTCTATTGTAAGAACCCATGTCTATATGGAAGTTGATACTATGGTTTATGTGGTGTTTCTTCAACGAGAAAGTAATGGAGTCATAGGAAATGCACCAATTTTCCTAGAGTAAGATCATGTAATAAGTCTAAGAGAATAAACTTCATCATTTGGCACTACATATGGGATTGACTTAGTATTGTTTCTATTATTGTTCCCCCCTTGAGGTATTATGTTTTTAGAAGTCTTACCTACAAGATTAGGAATTTATGATTATGGGTTGTTTTTATGGATTTCCATACATGGTCATCCTTCTAGTGTCAATTTTGTAGAGGGGGTTGCATTGCAAATTATCAAGAGTAGGGGTTAAACCCAAGGATGAGACCCAATTAGACTCCTCCTTGTTTATTATGGAATAATTCTCCTGGTTATTTGTCTAGAAATCATTAGATGGGATTTAATAGTTCTTCTTGTCTCTAATTTATTTTTTCCAATTTCTATAAAATAATTGCAAATGAATCTATCCTTCAATATAACCTGTAAGAAAAGTTAGTGAATACGAAACACATATTTTGATTCATATGGAAGTAATTCCTTTAAGAACTAATTACTGCATAACATAAAGTTGAAAGATATTAAAATAAAATACCAATAATTAATTCAAAAGATATTTCATCAAACATATAACTAATAAAGTATTTGTCAAGAATAAAAACAATACATTCAATTGAAAAAAAATAACTTAATAGAAATTGAAATTATTACTGGGCGATTGATACATTTAAATAATAGGAGAAGAATCCATGACAAATAATAAAAGGATCATGAAACCTCAAAAAAAAAATCCTTCAATCTTAAAATAGTTTCTAAACTAGCTTCAAAATATTTCTCTGCAACAATTTTCCAAAATTATCCTCTGAGTGAAAAATCACTTTCTCTGAGGTCGATCCTCTTATTTATGACTTCAGTTTACAACTTTAAAATGGAGTAAAGTAAGAAATAAAAAGAATAGAAAATATTGCATGTCATCAAAATGCCATCATACTGGGAGTTTGCACAATTGCATGTTTAGAATTTTATTGGACCCATTGATTGAGAAAATCCTCGCATAATCGAAGGTATGGAAAAATGTGTTGATCCATGGGGAAACTTAAGTTTTTCTTTCTACCTTGAATCATTGAGTGTATCTTGATATCTTCCAAAAAATTGATTCTATCCTAGCAACCATCTTGACTTCTCGACCATATAATTATTCATGTGGCCATAAACTACTGAAGTAATGGTTCTAATATATGATTCCCATTTATCTACAATTTTATTTAATTATGAAATTGTTTCATCCACTGGATGAAATTATTTCATTTGGCTGAAAAAAGGAAGCCATTCTTTTCCATGAACTTATATATAGACTCCCAAAAGTTATACCAAGTTGGCCATTAATCATTCGCTTGGATTTGAGATGGTGCAACCAATTCACCCTTGTATTGTACTGCTCCTTTTATTCTATCAACTTCATCCTCCACTAGAATATTGATAGCATGGTACTATTCACCACATACTTTCTAAATTTATTCTATGTATTTAATCCAATCCCATGTTTTACCCTTCTTCTCATTCCATTCGATAACTTCTTCATATACTGTGCATATCTGTGAGCCTTCTTATTTGAGTTCTATGATCTCGACCAAAAATGTTTTTTTAATTGTCTCATGATACTTACGTATGCATAAACTTTCTTCCACAAAGGGGGTAAGAACATCTTGGGATTATTTTTAATAATTCAATTGATTTATAAGGAACTCAATTTCCTTTTCCATGACATCAACCTCATGTTCATACACCCTAGATTCATCAATAATAGCCTGAGATATAGCTACTCCAATGGATAGCAATTCACTCACCTTTTCCATTTCTTGTATCCATCATGAGTTCATCAATAGTGAATATTACAGAACTATCGATCTGTTTTTTCTTCCTCTACATTCTCTTTACAATGGTCTATCGATTTCAATCATAGGAAATGGATTCTAAGTGAAGAAATTCAACTACAATCTCAAAGAAATATTGATCACCCAAGGAAAAAATATTTTCCAAAATTCTCGGAGTGTGAAAGTGCTCCATATATGGTTCCTTTCCATTATCAATTACTTGAGCTCCTTCAGACCATTTACCTTGAGATACTTCTTGTGTCTCTTCTTGTTCTTTATCTTTTCCTCGATTAGCTACCTCTATCTCATGATTATGTCTTCCTTGGTTAGTTTCCTATATATTTAGTGGTTCCTCACCTTTATCATTTACATGTGTATTTAATTGTTCTTCACCTTGACTTGTTTCATGATCCATTGTCTTATCATTACTCTTCTCCTCTACCTGGGTTCTTTCTTTGTGTACATATTCTTCCTTTTCCTTAGAAAATCAGTAACATTTTCAGGGGCCCCTTCAAGTTGGGATCCCTATTACTAATGAAATCCTTTCTTGTCGACCATTTGTTTCTAAAATATATCATATTGGATCATTATATCCTCTTTTTCTTATTGTTTCTTTTTTTCCTAATAATCTTGATTTTTTTCTTTTGCCTTACACATTTTTCTTCTTTTTATATCTCATGATAGTCTTGCAACTCTCTCTTTATTTTCTAGTCTTTAGCAAATATTCTTTTGTTTTCTATATCTTCATGAATCTTCTTCTCATTTCTTGAGAAATTATTCATTCTTTTTATGCTAAAGTTCACGCTCTTAATGCAATATGGCATGTTCCTCTTCAATGACTTATTGTTCTTCTTCTTCCATCAACATGATTTCCTCTTTTCTTATTTCTTCTTCAACGACCATGTTATGAGCTACACCATGGTTTTATATCCATAATTTTTTCATCTGGACACAGGATTTTGAAAATACTTATACGAGGATTACCTTTTCTTTCCAACACCCCATCCCTCCTTTGGTCGTTTTTCAATGAATTATTCCTCATCCCACCTCTTGTGATTGTATGGCCATCTATAGGACATTTTTTTATAATTATATAAGACTAATCCTTTGGGATTGTTCCTTATATATCTTCTAGTATGGAACCTATATTCCAAATATTTGAGCACTTCATTCTCTATCTATCTTGTATCCTTGAAAATGGTGATGTTAAGAACCAAATATCAATATAGCATAGAAAAACCTCAGAAAAA
>CBVK0101516242.1:0-11589 GCA_900067695.1 Picea abies
ACCAAAAGATGTGTGAATGAACTCGCTCAATGATTTTACCTACTCCCTTACAGTTTGTTGCATTATCAGTGATTACTTGAATCACATTAGGACCAACATCATTAATTGTTTTCAACATGAGCTCTGAATTGTTTAGAGAAGATGCAATGATTGAAGAGGAGTCATGTGCTGCAAGAAACACTGCATCGATAATAGAAACACTAAGAACATTGATCAAATGTTGGTTTCTAACATTTGTACAACTGTCCGATACAATGGATACCCCAAAGTCCCCCCAATCATCTGTAAACTGTGTTAAAGCTCTTTGAATTTTTGCTCTTTCCCTGTTGAGTAACACAGTTCTAGCTTTCTCATAAGGAGGGCTCTTGTATCCTTTGGGGGCTTTGTTGATTCCCTTGACAAGATCATGCCAATAGGGGGAGTGAAGCACATTGAATGGCATACCACAACCATAGAGAACTCAAACCACTTTTGCATCCCACCTCATCCCTACCTCCAATATAAAGGAAATCTGCTATTGTTCTTCTAGTTCCAGAGGTTTCAAAACCATGAGGAGATGGAGATGTGTTGCCACCAAATTTTGATGAGGCATCAGATTGAAGCTTTTGTTTTTTACCATGCATTCTTTGTGCAACTTCCTCTATCTTTATGTATTTTTGTCTCTCTTCCTTGGATATCTTAGGGAAAACTGAGATCCCAATGGCCCCCCTTATTGTCATCACTCTTCATTACACCATAAAGATGCCTCCTCACATGGGTATATGAACCGGTATAAGGTTTTCCTTGATGTCAATCACGATGACATAAAAATTTAGTGGTTCCACCACCTCTCCCCCCCTCAAGTTTTGTCACAAATCTCCACAAGGGTGTCAATGAAGCTTTGCCACCTTCATTGCCCTCTTCATCCTCTTCAAACCAAGCTTTGCCACCTTCATTGCCCTCTTCATCCTCTTCAAACCCTTCACCAAATTCGTCATATTGTGGGTCATCATGAGAATGAACACTATCCTCTTCTTCCCTTCGATGCCTAGTCCCCGCCAAGACCATGAAAACCAAAAAAGGAATGATAAACGAAAGAAGACCATTTTCCTCAAGTTTTAGATGAACAACCCGCAATAAAATGAGGGAGAAGAAGGAATGGGAAAGAGTAGAAGAGGAGGAAAAAACCATAAACAAAGTTAACCCAAGGAAATGAGGGAGTTGGGGTTTGGGATGACCTCTTTAGCTCTTGAAATTTGAGATAGATGCTTGCCTTTGTTCTCTCCTCCAAGCTCCTCTTTGTTCACTCTTTGCTCACTCTCCTTTGCTCTCTCCTCCAAGCTCTCACAAATCTGCACTCTCCTTTTCTCTCTTCTCCAAGATCAAGCAAACATAGATGAAAGAATGAGGAAAATAGAGGGGGGAGAGCTCCTTTTTTCTCCTCACTTTCCCCTAAACACTAATCCTACCCTAGGTCCCACCTTCACTCAAAAATTAGAAAAAAAGAATGATATTTTTCTCTTTTTCATGAGAGCGTGTGGGTTCCTTGAGGGAGCACGCGGGGAGCGTTGTGGGAGAGTGGGGGGAGCATGCTCCCAAGCTCCAAGAACATGCTCCAGAGCGTGGCGCTCCCAAATTGGGAGGGAATGCTCCTTTGACACTCCCATTGACCTAATTATTGTTTTCATTCATTGGATATTAATTAAATTATCTTAACTTATGTTATCTATTTGGAAACTAAGATCTAAGTATATTTTTGACACTAAGGTTAGCTTTGTTCCTTCATTCAATGGATTTCACAAGGGGTATGTTTCAAGCTCTAGGCCTTATCTCTTGGTCACAAATGCCAAGAATGCTGATACTTTTGCATACTCAGATTTGATTTTAGTTCTAATAGTGCTGACCCTTTTTGATTATTTTCTGCTCCGAGTGGATACTCCTTGTAAATATTTCTGTTCCTTGTACATATTTTTAATTTAGTATGAGAAGTATTTTCAAAAAATGCAAGTTTCTCCTAAGTGGGGTTGTCTGACTTCTAAGACAAACATCAGAGATAGGCTCTATACAACCCTGACATTTTATATGAAATGGAAACTTTCAAATTTGCAATCTCGACAAATAGGGCATAGCAGAAAATTTTCCTTTTATATAAACGGTTAATGTATCCACAATAACTTGGAAAAGGAGAAACACAAAAATTCTATAATAAGGATTGAGAAGAAAGAAAAGTTATTTCTATTTTGGAAAAGGAATCACAAGGATGCAGCTATTAGATTACTGGGTAATATTAGAAATCACTTGGTAGTTATTGTGGAAAATGATATTTTCACAGAATGATCTAGCTGAAAACCACCAACCCAAGCAGACCTTTTACAGGCAATTGTGTAAAACGATGATGAAGTTCCTACATAAGATAAGATAATTTTATTTGTGTCCACAAGTGACCAAAGAATAGGTCAATGGGACTAGAAAGTACAGCCAGTCAACATCAGACTAGGAGAGTGTCAAGATCACTCCTAGATGCTAAAAGATGAACTTGTCCACAGACACAAACGAAAATAAAAAGAAAAGAAAAGAAGAGAAGTAGCAATAAAGTAGTACATGAGAAATACATAAGAAAGTAACTATTTTCAATATTAATGCAACTTTGTTCACGTAACTCCAACCAAAACTAAGATGTGTAGATGCAAAGCACTCTATAGAATGAAATGAATTCAGTTTTAATGCTTGTGGACTTCTCATCTCTCCCCCAGACATCTCTGCACCACCAATTTTACAATTCAAGAGAGTGGGTGAAGAGGAAAAAGGATTAGATATTTACCATTGAGAAGAAACCCTTTGGTGAGGCAACATGAGGGTAGTCCACAACTTGCTTTAATTTAAATACTACAACTGCTGCATCCACCTGACAACGTATACAACAAAATTCAAAAGGAGTAAGTAAACAGTACAAATAAAAGGGAAACTAATCAGCCAATCATTTTGAGGAATTTTATCTGCACATTGCAAGAAAAAGTATGAACGTTGTGTGAAGTGATGTGTATAACCATTATTTCGAGAGAGGTGTTTAAAAATTAGCACAGAATCCGGGGCATTGATATAGAACTTGGTACTAATTATAGAAAATACATGGTAATAGATATAGATAACTTTTCCTAGAGTGTAGAGAACCAATTAGCCAGATTTAGTCCAATAGGCATTCAGCCTATTTTTACAAGGCCTCTTTTCATGCCTGCATAAACTATTATTGGGTATTTGTCAAAGCCATTGTTAGCAGATTTTTGTGTTGGACTTGAAAAATGAAAATGATTTCCAAAACAGATTAAAAAATAAAAGTATAATTGCCTTTTCCTGTATTTAGCAGAATCTTAAAAATTCTGAAAACAATTAAAGAAACAAGATATACCCATTCATGGTTTGTGCATTTTTTCCCATTCATACCCACAAAATCAGATAAAGGAACAAAAACAAAATTCAAAGATTTCAACACATAAAATCACTAGATGCATGCTCGTGCCTTTCCTTTCTTCATTCAACAGCTGTGGGAAGCGAAGGTGAATATTAAAACATTTTCAAGCTTAAGCAATCATTAGGCTACTGATATGCAAAAAGCATGTACAATTTCACTAAGAAAATTGAAACTTGCTCATAACTAAATAAATGAGGAAATTTAGATTGCAATGTGCATGCATTAGGATTTACACTATTTAGCAACCAAGGCCACTTCATTTTTTGAGGACGTAAACATCAACAATAGGGATAAAGAGGTTTGATAAATGATGTGAGAGAATCCACCATGGATCATGTAGATCCCAAGGAACACATGAGAAGAAAGTGTAGAGAAGTGGGTTACAGATAGAGGGACTTATCTTATGATCCGTGCCCTAGAAACTATAGAATTGGAGGAGCAGATCCTGACAAGGACTAACGGACATTGGGTGTGGACTTAAGAAAGGCCCAAAGGCATTTTGGTGCTTGGAGAGCTGAAGTTGTACTAACCCTATTCGCCTTTGCTTCATCCACAATTAGACTCCATAAGGCATTGGTTAATTTACTTAAGCTATTTAATCTTTCACAAAAGCAAAATTATTCAATTTCTCAATTTCCATGCATATTAGGCATATAGGTCATATAGATTAGGTAGAGTTTTATTTCACTGTCCTTCAGGTGTTTTTCAAATTATAGCAAGCTTAGCTTGCTGTTTTTTTACTTTTGTTGCAGAAAGTGTAATATTCCCAAGTAGATCTACCAGGAATTTTGTGGATTATTGCTTTTCTCAGTGTAGGTTTTTATCAAACAGTTTGTTACCTTGCCTTCCAAGTTTCGTTGGGGTTTGGTTATAGAGCTTTTATAGCATACAAATGATTGAAAAGCAACAATAATGGATATATAAGAAGAATGCAAAGAGATAACACAAGTAAATAGACACAATACTTCAGATCTGCATTTTATTTACATATATAGCTGACCTCAGTGCAAGAGATGATCAGATCTGGAATAGAAATGGAAGCATAATGTGAGTGGCTGAGAATAGCTCCAAGATACAATGAAAATAGTGAGAGAAGGCCTCTCTTGGACTCCCAACAATAGTCACAAGATCAGAAAGATCAATTTCTTTCCCTTCAATCTACAGGGTGACTGTCCTGGCTGAGTTGCACCCCTCTCTGGTTGGAAATCCTCCTAGGAAATTCGATCCTGCTTATTCTGGCCTCCAAACTCATGTAAAATGTTGCAAATCTATAGCCCTGGAGATAATAAGCTCATAATATGAGATTTCTCAGCTGTGGTCGTAGATCTGACCCTCCAACTCTCTGTACCTCCAAGAAAAAGTGCGCCCTCCTTCAGAAATTCGCCCAACCTCAATAATAAATAAATATGCAGGGAAAACCCTTCCAAGACTGAAGAAAAAAAGGCACCCTGGTGATATCAAACACCTCTGAAGCGAAATCTCCTCCAGATCCAATGTCCTCAAGCCCCAATGAACTCTTCTCTCCTAGACAGTGCACCTTAGTTCTACAGAAAACCCCCAAATCTGCACCCTTGCTTCCACAAACCACTACTGAAACTGTTCTGAAACTGAATAGAATGTTGAGGGTGGAATCTTTCACCACCTTGGCCAAGCTTGGATCAGGAACAGAAGAATATTTCACCTCCTTGCTGATCTCTAGGGTTTGTTTACTCAAAACCCTCAAAACATCTAAGCTGCATAGCTCAAAGATGCTAAGTGAGAAATGACAAGAATGAGGAGTGAGGCGCCCTCCTCTCCTTTTCTACTCCAGCTTCTAATTTTTCACTTAAATTATTTAATTGGCTTCTAAGGTCTATTACTTTATTTTTCTCCTCTAAGCCAACTAGCTTTTATTTTCTTTCTAGCCAAAGCCACTTTAATAATATAACTTTAACACCTTAGTGACCCTTTAGCCCCTTAGTTCTCTTTTCAATGAGACTATAGTGTAGGGGAACAACTAGACTACTAAGTCTCCCAATATCCTTGTCACTTGGAAGGGGATATTACAGAAAGAGAGAGAAACCATCGGTCTATCTTGATTTGCATGCATTGGCAAAGCATAAAAATACCAAATAATACAAAATAACAGCATTTTAATTAGCATTTACAGCCCTCAAAACAGACATTACAGCATGTTGTACCTGCTGTTTCTGCACTTTATTTAGGCAATCTTCAACTTAGAGTTGCATTGAATTGTGTGACTAAAACATAGTACAAATTCTGTGTTGTTTTCCATGCATATTTTCAAAATTTATGCAATTTCTAGCTTCTTGTGTTTGAATTTAATCACAGATTTATAACAAGACAATGAACTTTTATTTGATTTAAGGTACTATTAATCGTTCTTTGTTTCAAGTGTTGACCACCTATTTCGACTAGGGGGTCAACTCCATGTGCCATGAAGCTATGTACCTAATGGTGCAACAAAGTTTAAAACTTTCTGGTTCTACAAGGCAGTTTTTGCCCCCGGAACGTCTTTTTGTAATCGGAATGTTCGCTCCCCTGCGTGGGATAATAATGTAATGAGTCTGCATGGATCATATTTTAGGTTATTTGCCTAGGACTTTATCATTAGGGAAGTCCTTTCATCGAGTGTTTTTTATCGTTGGGTAATTAATCTTGCCTAACCAACCATTTTAATTACCCTTGCGTTTTTCACTCAAATGATCCTCCAAAGTGATGAAAGGCATTCTAATGATCGAGCCTAATGGGTGACTAGGGTATAGGAATATTGTAAATGACCATGCTAGACATCTTCCAGAGTCTTGCGGAATTTCGTCGAGTTTTAATAGTTTTTTTTAATTAATTAAAATTACCCAATTAATGGTAATTTTAATTAATTTTGATGTAAAAATGTAAAAATTTGGTCCTAGGTGATTTTGATAGGGGTCTGAGTACTCAAAAGAAATGGCAAGAGACCCCCTACACCCTTGGACCAAGTTTCAGCTCAATTGGACAAGTTTTGCTAGGTCATTGTCCATGAGGCGTCCAAGTCAATCTTGAGTCAACATTTAATTGTTTTAATTTGGCTAAGTAAAAATGCCAAAAATTGTAAAAAAGGAAATAAGACATGAGAGAGAGTGGAAAAGGTTTCCTAAACCTTTTCCTAAGTTAGAAAGGTAATTTTCTAACTTATCCCAACCCCCTTGCTTAGCCACTACCTCAACATGACTTCTCCCTAAGAAAAGTGTGCCCCCTTTGGTGAGTAACTTAGCCAAACATTAAAATTAAAGAAAAAACATTGCCTAAACCCTAAGTGCGCCCCCCTAAGGTTCTAACTTAGTGGTTGGGTTTGTGAAAAGGTGTTTCCCCCTCTCCCTCACTCAACCCTCAAACCCTAAACCTAGCCAAAACCCTAAAAGTGCGCCCCCCCTTGAGATGCTCACTCACTCTTGTTGTTTGCCACTTGGAGCTCATCCAAAAGGGGTCTCTCTCATCTCCCAAGTATAAAAGAATGCTCAACCCCCCCCTCATTTGACCATCTTTTCTCAGAGCAACACCACTATGCCCCGATCTCTCCCACTCCTCTCTATCTCTCTTTCCCATTTCTTCTAGTTTTGCTGCCAAATATTTGAATGCAGATTTTTTTTATGAATAAAGAAAGCTTTGGAGGAACACCATCTTAGCATTGGGAGTCTTCTTGATGTTATGCAAATATTATTGAGGTGATATTTCTTTGTTTCTAGTTTTCTTGCTTGTTTATTTTCCTAGATTAAGAGATCCATAGAAAAGTATTTTGTTGGGTAGAATAAGTAGAAGTATTTCTATTTGTTTTAGTGAGATAGTTTTAATAGAACTAGTAAAGTATTTTACTTGTTTATTGGATCTACTCACCTCTTGATTGGATTTTAGCAAGTTTGGCACCATTTGCAGGTCACCTAAGTGCTCAAATAAGTAGATTTCAGATCTAGAAATTTACTTGTTGGGCCTACATAAGCCTCCAAAAATTTATGTTTTTTCCCTCATCTTTCTCTATTGATTTGAGGCATTATATGTTCTGAAAATAGCATAAAAATATACATTTATTGATCATATTTTTACTGATAAATTTTTTTTTTATACTAACAGAAATTTCCGAGTATTTTCAAGTACTTTTGCAGCATTTCCAGCAAGCATTAGCTTGTTGTTTTTTGCAGGTTCTCGCCAGAACAAGGGGAGGTGATGCCCATTTTGGAGTTCAAAACACTTCAAAAGAGCCTCTCAAGTTGGGGTTTCAAAACCCCTTTCTTCTCTCATTTCTTTCCAACATTGTAAGCAGCCCAAGAGATTCTCTTGGGCTTGCCTTCTCATCTAAAAGTAACTTTTTGTTTTGTTAATAATTAATTTGCCTATACCTTGCAAAGTGATTTGGCCTAGCCAATCCATACAAAATCGTAAGGCTAGGATAGATTAATTCTTTGTTTTTGCTTTCATTCTTTTGCCCCACTTGTCCTTAAGGCAAGGTTGTATGGCTAGGTGCAATCTATTTACTTTCCAAGTCTTTTACTTGCATTGATTTATTTTGACTACACCTTGCAAAGTGGTTTGGCTTAACCAACCCATGCAATATCGTAAGGCTTGCATTTCTTGTTTATCTTGTTAATATCTTGTTTAAGTTGGAAGTAATCTTATGTGCAATCTCTTTCAAGTTTGAAGCAATCTTAGGTTGTAGCCACATCTAGACTAATTAGGGGAGTAACTTATTTGGGAAGTAATCTATCTAGTTTAACTAGGCACCCATAAAACTGAAGATCTATCCTCTGAAGCACCGGATGTCACCCCCTGGGGGTTTACGCACCTCCTAGGCTATGTGAGTGCACCCTAGTGATCCCACCAACAGAATCCGATGATATATGTCTCGAAATGATTGTCCTAGTCCCCTCTGTAATGGGTTGGAAGGGTTTCCTCGGATCTGATCTGGAATACCCTCTGGAACCCCTAATGCACTTCCTCAAGAGTTGCGCACTATCTAGTTGTCTGTTATGCTGTGAGAGATTCCACCGTCAGAAACTGATGACTGGTGGCTCAAAAGAAGCGCCCTGGCTAGCTCTCAACTGGGTCGGAAGGAATCTGCAAGATACTACTCTGTCTCGTGCAACTGCACAAAACCCTCTTTAACCCTTGTGCCCTCCTTGGCTAAGCTGCGCAATCACTACAAACTGGATCTCCTGAATAGCACAGTGAAATACCTGGATGGTATCTTTGATAGGCTAGGGTGCGTCTCTCAACACCAAAACCAATCAATGGTGGTGGTTCAGAAATCCACAAAACAACAAGGGGGTCGATTTCCTCCTCCTCTGGAAACTAAGGGGGACTTAGGGCATTTCCATGAGACTCTAGGAGGATGAGTAGAATAGTAATATACATTAGAAACTAGACTTAGATGACCAAGCTAATACCTAACCATTAGCAAACACTCCACCTTTGGAGGAAATGAGTGAAAAAACTCAAAAATTATAACTCACTTAAAAATGAATTCAAACAAGAAATAATTAATAAGTAAAAAAAACACTCTAGAGTAATGCACTCATGATTAAGACTTAGGAGGATAAGCCTTTTACAAGTTCATCATGCTAATTTCATCTTATTACAATTCCCCATGGGGGGTATGGAAATGCGTTATGAAGAAGAAGAAGAAGAAGAAAATGAGGGGCCATGATGGCCGTCTAGACCTCTGAACTCTAGATTTGAACAATTACTTGTTCAACTTTGGCAGCTCAATTGTAAGTTCATCCTAGTGCAACTTGGTGGGTAACACACAGAAAAGGTTAAAAACGTAGAATGTTTAGACTACACAATTTCCTAACGTTACCCAGGCTTCCTTCATCTTTTGCAGGGTAGGGAATTTTGGGTGATAACAAGGTCTCTTCTATTTCGAAGGACTAGTGGATTCATAGGTTGCATATTGTGTGGTCACTCTACCTCAGCTATAAGCTCCAAGTTTTTGCTTCGCTTATTGTGTACCACGAGTTGCCATGTAAAGCTCAGTTGGCTAAGTACAAGCTTATGGATGGTATTTTCCTATTTTGCAGCCGACCGGAGACGGTGAAGCACATCTTATGGGAGTGCAAGTTTGCTAAAGACTAGTGGAAATATGTTTAGGAATGGCATTCAATTTTGTTTCAGGGACAGCTTCATTAGTGGGCAGTGTTGTTTGGCGATTCTCTATCCATACTACTTTATCCCTGTTGTCATCCTTATACACACTTGCAAACATGAACTAAGTCCAGCTCACTTAGTGTGTCCCTGGAGGCACAATGCCTAGGTTTAAAGCCCACGCTGTCACTTTGACTTGAACCTCTTCCGTCTAGGCTCACTCCTAGGGAAGCCAAGGGGGGTAGTCCCTAGTTTCTAGATTAGTTTTAGAGTTATGTTCTAAGAGTTGATTTTAATTATTTACAAGGTTTGGGGGATCCTAATCCTAAGATGCACAAGCAGCAATGCAAGATGCAAGAGTTGGTATGTAAGTCAAGCCTTTTCCTAGGGCAACTAAAACTAGTGCCTAAATATTGGGCAAGGGGTCAACTAAGTTAGAGGGTTGTTCGTTACAAGTAGATTACAATATTACTTACAAAGAATAATTAAACTCAAAAATAGTTACAAGATTTACAATTTAAAGAATGATAGGTTACAACAACAAGCTAACCAATTATCTATTTGTGTTTGTGCAGGATATCAAGAGATTAAAGCATCACATCACATTATCATCAAAGCATCAAGATCATCATCATCAATACATTAAGAAGAAGAAAAGATAAGCACAAGTATTAGAGATGAAGACCAACCGCCCTTAAATATTAAACCCACAAGTAGTTTTAAAGAGTTAAGTCTCGGGTTAAGTTGTTAAGCTTTCTTAAGGTTTTCAAATTTTATTTAGCTTTCACCAAAGCCTCCTCCTCCTATTGCCAAATAATTGTTGGATGCTCAATAAGTGTTTCCACACTAGCTTCACAGGTCAGCCCAAAACAAGAGTACTTCCCGGAGAGGACACATCCTGTGCGTCATGAGACAGTCCCCTGCCTACACCCTCCGTTGTTTTCCTCAAACCCTGTTTTAGATGGTGAAGATGGCGGTCTAAGGTACCCTAAAGAGTTTATTAAGTTAATATATTAGTTAGGTAGACTTTTAGGAGTGTTTTAAAGATTTTATGACACTTTTTAATGGTGATTTAGTGACTTGGCCGAAACTCACTTTGTCCTTAAGAATGTGTTGTTTAAGTTACAAGATCAAGAGCATCAACACATGTATATGTCACTAAAATGCACAATATAGACAGCTTGAAAATAAATAACAAAAGGCAAGAACAACTTGCCAACCAATAGAAGACATATAATCACACTTATACCATGTTCAATAGCATTTAAATAAGAGCATCAAGTGTGAAAGAGAAGAAGATTTATGTGTGCCTACTTATGAACTTAAAAGAAAGAAGTTACTCTAAGCATATGGCATCAAAGATCTAAGCAATAAACAAAACACCATTCACTTAGTTAAGCATTTAGTTCATAGATCTAAGCATGAGACATAAAAATAATCATTTGTAGTAGATTAAGCATGCATGAGATCTAGTTAAGTTGATTTAGGTGCCCAATAGGCTTAAGCTAGAGTGTTATTAAGTGTATTAGATCTAGATCTAGGATATTAGAACATTATAGCATTTAGATCATTAACCACAAATTAAAACCCTAACCTAACCCTTTGGGGTATTCCTCTCCCAACAAGGTAGGCAATTAATTATCTTGTTTATTTAAAAAGTTATTGAGGAAAGAAACAAGCAAGCAAAGAAGCAAGCCAAGAAGCAAACAAAGGGAGAAAGAGAAACAAACAAACCAAAAGACAAGCAAGCAAACCCTACCCCACGTCCTAGGGTTTGGGAGATACCCTTTATCTCACAAACCCTCATGTCCTAGCAAAAGAAAGGCAAGAAGAAAGATAAAAATCAAGATCTAGATTAAAACCCTAGCTACCCAAGGTTCACATGTGGGAGGGGGTCGTACCCTTTTCCTCCCACAAATGTGAGCCACTACAAGCAAGCAAAAGAAGGAGAAAAAATGACGTAAAACACTAGGAAATTGAAGGAGCAAGGTTGAGAAATAGCTACCAATCCCTTGGGGGGTCTTTGA
>CBVK0101516246.1:0-11097 GCA_900067695.1 Picea abies
GTTCTTAGGTGATTGGTAGCACTATATAAAGGGGTTCAAGCAATGTAATGTGATATGAAGAGAAGTATTGTAATGGTTAAGAACACGTGTTTCCACCTAAGAGGTCACAAGTTCAAATCCAGAGGGGGGTAAGGTATGTATATCTCATTAGAATTTACCAGTCGAATCGTTGGGTGAAGAGGGTCTCATACACCAATTTGGTGTCTTTCTTGACCATGATCTTAAAAATAGATTATTATTATTATTATTAATTGGAGCGATAACTCAATAAGAGGATGCCCCTTCCATAGGTAAGTGAACATGAGAGGATACCCTCCATAATAGGATCCATTGTATGGTGTTTCCATACCTCAAGGGTTTTCTTATAATAAAGTGTGTTTCTTCTATATCTCTTTGTGGATCTATTGTGGTATTTATATATTCAGTATTTGGTACTTAACAGGTTTTGCACGCACTTGAAAAGTGCGCGATGTAATGATACATATAGTCTGGTGATTCATTGGCAACATGTGTAAATGTAATGATACATATAGGTTGGTGAATCATTGATAGCATGTTTTAGTACTACGTGCACCAGTGGAATGCACGAGGCTGGTCATCAAAGAAAAGGTGTGCACATTCCATAGTGTTGTGTGTACCTAAGCTAGTGCATGTGGATTATGCATCAAGGGAGGGTGTGCATATTCCATAATGTTGCGCACACACAAGTACACATGCATGAATGATTGTGATATATGTGTGTGTGTGTGCGTTGAGGCCAAAGAGCCTATCTGACTATTGGGTTGGTGAGACGGGATTCCAATAGGCCAGTGCACCTATTCTTGTAAGGTGTATCACACTCAAGTTATTAATATATTAAATTGTTGTGCACATACTGACTCAGACGAAAAGAGATGGGGAGGTGAATCCACCGAAAAAGGGAAAAAGGGGGGGGATATTTTAATAATATTTACGAAAAGTGTGACCTTACAGATATATTATTTATCCTAAGTTCCTAAGGGATGGGAAACAATTCACCAAGTTGCTAAAGTAAATTCTGAAGGTGAAAAATGTCAAGTTGAAGGAATGCACTATATATTGTTGGCCTTAGTGTAATTCGGAAGGAGGTCACTCATTCGGAAAACCTTGATATGAAATTTACTCGATGAAGGAATTATGTACTTTTTTCTTCACCTTGTGATTGGGAAAAGGTTGGTACTATTGAAGAATGGGGTTGTTAGGCCCCTAGGTTGTTGAAAAAGTGGGTTCTCATACTCATATTTGTTTCCAAGAGGTAGGTTGTTAGGCCCGTGAGAAATATCTCTAGGTGGGAGATTGGATAGGGATTGGTCCCTAGTGCATTGGGCATTAGTTCAAGTGCTCTGAGACTTCATAATTTATATTGTTGTTGAAGATCTGGAAGGGAATTGGGGTAGCCAAAGGAATGTTGAACATAGAAGGGGAACACTTATGTGGGTGGGAAAGGTATGTGGGGAATGAGGGATTGTAAACTACTTGCGGTGGTCAACACCTTGGATAGAGAAATTTTTTTGTTTGTCAGACCATAGATTGGCACTAGGAATGCTATTTCTCTAGTGGAGTTTGAGCCACAAATCGGGGGTGACCTGTTGCTAAAATATTATGAGAAACAATGTATATGGATGGGAGGGACATCTAAGTCACGTACGCAATCGATGAATTTTCATAAAAGATAAGTGTTTGTATGTGCTTGTATATTTACTACATTTTTAATCAATTGTATATGTTATGGTCTATTACCTACATGATGTTGAATATGATTAATGGATGCTATTTTGTTAACGTTGTATATTCTATAAGTGCAAAGTAAGTATTTAGCATGGTATATTCGTACATGTTGAGTATGCTAGTAGATAACTTATTTATGTTAAAAGAGTGTAGGAATTTGGTCAAGATATTGTTGAGTGAAGTTATAAGTATTGTGCACGTTGATGTTGGTTCATACACACAAGTGACTGGTTTCATTGTGTGCATTGGAATGTAGATTACATGCTCAAGAAAGTAAGCCCTGTAAGTGGAATATGAAAAATTATGTGTGTTGTGGCATTTGGATGCTTTGTATGGTTATGCATGCAATAGTGTTCGCATGTTGAAGTGTGTTTACGTTCTGTAATGTCGGTGTTCTCGATGTTATTGAGTGTACAATAATATTTCAAGTTACTTTCATTGTTATAATCTGTATAAACAAGAAGAATTGTGGTGTGGCACAAACTAATTTAGGTTGTGCGCACTTTCTTGAGTGATTTCATGCAAACTGAATGTTAACTGAACATTATTTTTCTGGAGATAATGTTTCTTTGAAGTAAGTCGTGGACGTTACTTGAGGTATCAGACCTAAAGTTGGGAGAGATTGTGTGATGAGTTTTGATATGGGAGGCTAGGGACATTACATTCTGGTATCATATCCATTGGCTCAACACTAAACTTGTATGGGTCATAGATTAGCATGAAATAGACATGTGTATCACATACTTGTGTTGCACTATGCATATTTATTATGCAATTAAAGTATTGATGCACGTGGTGTGCACTAGAAAGTGGGATGTTAAAAATTATCCAAGGATTCAGAAGAAAGGATTCTAACAAAATGGTGCAGGGTTTTCATGTAGTTGTTGCATGAAAACATCTAACAAATCTTAATTGATTGCACATTTTGCATAATTATCATCGATTAGAGAAGGACAAAGTTAGTGCATAAGTTTAAAAGCATGAAATATGCGTAGAGGACTTACATTCCTGATGATGAGTTTAGGGATTTTTATGTCATTTTGGGTGTTGATGGTAGATAATCCAAGGAAGAACGCATAAATTTGGTAGATACCATAAAAGGACTACAAAGCGATACCGAAAATTATAAAGTTTATAATGAAAGGTTTATAAGAGCCAAGGAGCATCAATATGACTTCAATGTCAAGTTGATGCAAATATGGTACATAATAGAAAATAAAATTGATAAGGAGATAGAGTGGAGTAGGTCAAGAAGTCGCAAGTCTCATGATGAAAAAAGAAGAAACGAAAGAAGTGTTGGTAAGAATTCTTTCAGGAAAGTGTGTAATAGGTTAAGTCCATCTCTTAACAGAAAGCAAAAGAGGAGGACTGGGTTGGATGAGCTATAGGGAGAAATGAATAATATCAAGCCTCCTACCTTTGACGGTGAGAATAAAAAGGATGAGGATGTAGAGGCATGGATGATAGGTATGAGGAAGTACTTACAGTTGCATAACTATTCTGCATAAGAAGAAGGGAGAATAGTTATTTATCATCTCAAGGGAAAAGAATTAGTGTGTGGGATCATTCTGTACAAGTGCAACACATTAATGAGAAAAACATTACATGGAGGGATTTCGAGAGGTGTTTCCAAAAGAAATACTTAACCAAGCGGTACTATGACAAGAAAATGAAGGAGTCCTTTGAGATGAAGCTGGGGAGCATGACAATAAACGAGTATGCAATAATATTTTTAGAGATTCTAAAATATGTCTTTTTTCAAGGATGAACAAATTAAAATTCAGAGGTACTTGAGTGGGTTTCCATCATGTATCGGTGATAATATATAGTATGATGACCCTAATGTTGAAATTATAGCATCGTAAGACATTCTCCAAGACTTCCTTTGGAAAAACCTGAGACTTGGAGAAAAGGGATTTCATGTTGTTCAAGATAGAACTCTAGTTGTAAGTCAATCTAACTTGAGCACAGACTGATGTTGCCTAGTTGGAAAAAGTGATCTGTAGTTCTCCTAGGTCACTCGAGATGAATTTAGCTACAATACCTTGTTTAGAGTCTGATCAACTCTAGATAAGAAATTGGAGCATGTGACCAAATTGTTTTGGAGAACTGCAGAAGCACATCCAGAGACAAGTGATTCTTTACTTATACTTGAGATGAAAATATGTTATGTAATGAGCTAGTACATTGGAAAGTGTGACCATGCACGAGGGAAATTTTGTTTTCTTCAATGAAATTGAACTCCTAAGTGTAACATGACTGGACAAGTCATATGCATGTTGAATGATCGACAAGTAAAGATGTTCTCAGTAGAAGCGACTTAGCATGCATGGGTGATCGACAAGTAAAGATGTTCTCAGTAGAAGCGACTTAGCATGCATGGGTTTAATTTAAGTAATTATCAATTAAGGCAACTTGAGTGAATATGAACTTAAGTAATATATAGCTAACTGGAATAATTATGAAGTTAAACTAAATAAAGTTAAATAAATGAATATTTAACGGAGATAAATAATTAAACTAAAGAAATAAGTTAAATAATTCAAGTTGAGCAAGCTTGAATAAATATTAATGTAAACAATTGTTAAGTTAAGTAATTATTGAGTTATATAATTAATGAGTTAAAATTAATTATTCAACTAATAACTTGAGTGACTCTCAAGTTAAGTCATAAATTAAGTTAACTAATTATAAGTTAAGTAATTAGTGACTTTAAGAATCAAAGCGACTTCTAAGAGAAGAAAACCTTAACTCATAACTAAGTAATGGAGATCTAAGCTAACTACAGATAATATCTTCTTGGAGGTTGAGTCTTTGGTAATAAAAGGAATCTCTGGGTAAAGCATAAAGGTTGTTTATATAGAGAGCAAGAGAAGAGTTTCATTGTAATAGGGTTTAGCATGGGAAGAAGGGCAAAACCTTCTACAACTTTCACAACCTTCCATTGCATGTGTTTGAGGTTTCTTATTCTGCAAAAATCAAATTGGATCTAGCAGAACATATTGATCAGTTCATCAAGCATACCCTCTTGGTATTTGTAAATCCATAACGGCCATTGTATCTGTTGCTAGATCATATATTTGCAAATAAGAAAGATCACTTGTTGCTGGGGTTTTTCCATTTGGTTTTCCACAGGGTAAATATTGTGTACTGTGGATGAATATTTATGGTAGGATTCTATTATGGTAAATGTGCATTTCAGTCTTAAATTCTAATTCAAGTACAATGCTAATTTTTAAAAGCTAATGAGATCTAAATATTTTCATAAAATTAACATGGTATCAAAGAATAGGGTGTGAAGTGCCTGAATTTTTGCGGCAACTTATAGCTCATCCAAGGTTTGTTGAAGCATATTACAGATCAACACACAAGAATGACATCCATCTTAGTGAAATCCTAAAGATGGGCTTGAAGGCACATCAAACTTTAATGTCTGGAAAACTAGAATCCTGAATATCCTAGAAGAGCATGATTTGGATGCATTTGTTACTGTCATATTAGAGGAGCCTACTACAAACATAGGGAGGACCAATTTCAAGAAAAACCAAGCTAAGAGAAAAAGGATCATTTTTTAGTCAATGAAGGAAAATATCATGACTATCATAGCTTCCCTAAAGACTGCTAAGGAGTGTTTTGACACACTCACCAATCTATACGAGACTAAAGCACCTAATCAAAAGAGAATTCTGAAGAAGTAGATTTGCACACTCAAAATGGATAAGGACGACACAATGGTGCCATTATTCACCAAGATATCTCAAGTCAAATATCAACTACACATGACCAACATAGAAGTTGATGATGATGACATGGTGTGTACTGCAATGGATGGTCTCCCATCCTCCTGGGAAAGTTTTCTAGATGGAATAATTGGAAGGGAAACTCAACCAAAATTTGATAGGTTGTGGTATGAATTCCTTCAGGAAGAAGGAAGGCTTCAGAGTAGATTTGACATTTCTAAAGTTTACCTCATTGCATTAGCTACCAAAGCTAAGAAAGGGAAAATATCTTCCTCTCGTAAAAAATTCTCTGGTGAGAAGGAGAAGACAAACTTGGTTTCAAAGGTAAGGGTTTTGACATCTCAAGTGTAATATGTTTCAACTATGAGAAGAAGGAAAACTTTCACAAATATTGTCCCCATATGCCGAAAGGAAATATAGGTTAGGTTCCCACTGCAACTGTTGAAGAAGAAGAGTAAGGGACTTCCAAAAGGAGGTCTGGAAGGATCATAAATAACAAAGAAAATGAGAAATAATATTACCTTGTCTTACCCTTGACAAGTACCTTGAAGAACATGGTGAACTCCCGACTGGTTTATAGTGGTGCCTCAAGGCACATGATTGAACAAAAATAATTCATTGATGACCTGAAAGAAGTAAATCTCTCTTCGCAAGTAGAACTGAGAGATGATGTGAGCTATGAGATCAAAGGAATTGGCTCTGTCACATTTCATTTGCAATCCAGTATTAATTCTCATATTAATGATGTCTTATATGTTCCAGGGTTAAGCAAGAACTTGATCTTAGTTGGAGTTCTGGAAAACCATGGCCACAAAGTTCTTTTCATGGAGAAAAATGCTCATTTGTGGCTCAAGGATACATATCTCAACTCATCCATTGGCATTGGACACAAAGAAGGAGGTCTTTACAAAGTTCCAGAGCTCGCTCAAACCCTTGTCCACAACAAACATAACACATGTGAATTGTGGCATAGAATATTCATCCATATTCACTACAAGTCACTTCCAGGCCTTCATAAAATGGTAAGCGATATTCCTCCTATTCATCTTGATCATGATGAATTTTGTAGAGGTTGTGTATTAGGAAAAACTGTAAATACATATTTTACTTCTAGTCACAAAAGATCGAAATTAGTTTTATATATGAGTCACTTAGAGGTTTGTGGGCCCATGTATTTTCACTCCATAGATGGCTTCATCTACTATGTGATTTTTATAGAAGATTTCTCAAGAAATTCATGGATTTATTGTTTGAAGGAAAAGAATGAAATGTTTAACAAGTTTCAAGAATTTAAGGTGTTGATAGAGAAGAAAACTGGTAAGCAGATAAAAATTATAAGATCTGACAATGGTGGTGAATTTGAATCACACCAATTGAATATTTCTACAAAGAAGATGGTATCAAGAGAAAACTCATAGTTACTTACAATCCCTAGTAGAATGGGATCGTTGAAAGAAAGAATAGAAGTATTTGTGAAGTTTCAAAAGGTATGATGCATTATCAAGATCTCCCTACTTCACTGTGGGAAGAGGCTACAAGAACTACAATGTATATTCAAAATAGAATCCCTCATTTTGTTTTGGGAGAAAAGACTCCAAAGGAAGTATTTTCAAGAGAGAAACATGATTTGGGACACTAGAGAATCTTCAAGTGTGCCATCTCCATCCATGTTTCAAAAGAGAAGAGAACCAATATGGAACCCTCAGGAAAGAAACAAATTTTTGTAGGCTATAATGAAACTTCTAAAGGCTATATAATATATTTCCCTGGTCAAAGGAATATTGAGGCAAGCACGGATGTGAATTTTAATGAGCAAGCAACATTCAAAATCTCTAAAGATATTACTCTTGACTCGAAATGGAGGAGTTTGAATCACCTCAGTCACAAGTTCTAGATTTAGGTCCCTTTGAGTTAGATATGTAGAGGGAGAATTTGCTTAAGCCATTGGAGCCAATAGAATTAGAGGAACAAATATAGAGACCTCTAGAAGCACCTCAAGCTAAGAGGAAGAGTGCTTGGTCTAGAGAAATTATGCATGAAGAAGAAAGACATGGTGCCCAATCATGCACTTTTAGAGAAAGCAAAGGCCACACATGTACTCAAGATATGTGGAAAATATGGAACATATCAACAATGTTGAACCCACTAATTTTGAGGATGTTTCCAAGTAGAAAGTTTGGAGAGATGCTATGATGGAAGAATTCCAATCCATCATAAGGAATTATGTGTGGGAAGTGGTTACAAGACCTGAAGATAAATCAATAGTAACCTCTAGATTGTTGTACAAAATTAATCATGCAACTGATGGAAGTGTGGATAATACAAAGCAATAATTGTGGCTTGCGATTTCTCACAAAAGAAAGGTATTGACTATTAGGAAAATTTCTCTCCAGTAGAAAAATACACCTCCATCAGTGTAATTATATTGCTTGCTTCAGTTTTGGGTTGGAAACTCCACTAGATGGATGTTAAAACATGCTTCCTCAATCACCAAGTTGAGGAAGAAGTTTACATTGAGAAACTAGAAGGGTTTGTGGTTCATGAAAAAGAATTGCATGTGTGTGGATTGAGAAAAAACACTCTATGGGATGAAAGAGGCACTCAGGGCTTGGTACGCTAGAATTGATGGCTATCTCCAAATTTTGGCATTTTCAAAGAGTATTGTTGATTCCAACCTATACTTCAACGTTGAAGCAAATCATCCAATGATTCTAGTCTTGTACGTTGATGAATTGTTCCTTACAGGTGAGGAACGCTTGATAAATCAGTGCAAGAGGGAGCTTGCTTCCTAATTTGAGATGAAATATATTGGACTTATACACTATTTCCTTGGTTTGGAAGTGTGGAAGAAGCCAGATGGTATCTTCCCATCTCAAGGGAAGTATATTGTGGATGTACTTAAAAGGTTTGGCATGTTAGAATGTAAATCCATGAACACTCCCATGGTGTCTAACTTGAAGAAGCTACATGAGATATATAGTTGTTCATACCTAGTGGATACCACTATGTATAGGCAGTTGATTGGCTCATTAATGTACCTAATCCATACACGGCCAAACATTTGGTTTGTAGTAAGTGCCTTGATCCAATTCATGTCCCATCTGAGATAAAGACATTGGGTCACTGCCAAACATGTACTCGGGTATTTGAGAGGGTCCATTGATTTTGGGATCTGGTATACCTTCAATGCAAGCGTGTTACTTCATGGCTTCATTGATTCAGGTTGGGCTAGGATCCTAGTGGACCAAAAGAGCACTTCAAGATATTGTTTCATTATGGGATCAACCATGATATCTTGGTCAAGCAGGAAACATGGTTATGTCACTCAAAGTACAATAAAATCTGAGTATATAGTACCCAACGAATCAAGAAAAGAAGCAACATGGCTGAGGAAGCTGATGTCTGGGTTGTTTCAAGAGAAGTTAGAAACAATGATTATTTACTATGATAGCCAGAGCTGTTTGAAGCTCACAAAGAACCCAGTTTTCCATGACACGTTTAAACACATTGAGATGAAATATAATTTCATCACATAATTGGTTCAGAAAGTTTCCATTAAATGGTAGTACATTTGCATTGAAGAATAGATAGCTGAAATTATTACTAAGTCTCTGTCCTTTGGAAAATTTGTGCAGTTGTAGGACAAGCTTGGTGTTACTAAGAATGTCTGCCTTATTGAGACGGAGTGTTAAAATTACATCATCATAAGACATTCTCCAAGACTTCCTTTGGCATAACTTGAGACTTGGAGAAAAGGGTCTTGTTGTTCAGGACAAGAGTCTATCTATAAGTCAGTCTAACTTAAGAAAAGACTGTTGTTTCCTAGTTGGAAAAAGTGATGCATAGTTCTCTTAGGTCACTTGAGATGGATTAAGCTACAACACCTTGTCTAGATTTTGATCAACTCTAGATAACCAACTGTAGCATGTGACCAAATTGTGTTGGATAACTGTAGAAGCACATCCCAAGACAAGTGATTCTTTACTTATACTTGAGCTGCAAATATGTTATGTAATGAGAGAGTGCGTTGGAACGTGTGACCATGCATGAGGGAACTTGTGTTTGCTTGAGTGAAATCAAACTCCTAAGTGTAACATGATTGGACAAGTAATACACACGTTGAATGATCGATAAGTAAAGATGTTCTCAGTATAAGCGACTTAGGATGCTTGGGTTTAACTTAAGTAATTATTAGTTAAGGAAACTTGAGTGAATATCATGTTAAGTAATATATAGTTAATCGGAATAATTATTAAGTTAAACTAAATAACTTTAAATGAATGAATATTTAATCGAGATAAGTAATTAAACTAAATAAATAATTCAAGTTTACTTAACTTGAATAAATATTAATATTAAATAAAATATTAAATAAATATTAAAGTAAATAATTATTAGGTTAATTAATTATTGAGTTATATAATTATTGAGTTAATTAATTATCCAATTAATAACTTGATTGACTCTCAATTTAAGACACAAATTAAATTAACTTATTATAAGTTAAGTAATTAGTAACTTAAGGAATCAAAGAAAATTTTAAGAGAGGAAAACCTTAACTCCTAACTAAGTAAAGGAGATCTAAGCTAACTACAATGAATCTCTTCTTGGAGGTTGAGTCTTTGGTAATAAAAGGAACCTTTGGGTAAAGCGTAAAGGTTGTTGATATTGAGAGGAAGAGAAGAGTTTCATTGTAACAAGGTTTAGTGTGGGAAGAAGGAAGAAACCTTTTGCAACTTTTAGAAGCTTCCATTGTATGTGTTTGAGGTCGTTTATTCTCCAGAGATCAACTTGGATCCAGCACAACGTATTAGTGAGTTCATAAGCATACCCTCTTGGTCTTTCTTAATCCAGAAAGACTATTGTATCTCCTCCTAGCTCATATATTTGCAAATAAGAAAGATCACTTGTTGTTGGGGTTTTTCCATTCGGTTTTCCCTAGGGTAAAATCTTGTGTACTGTGGATGAATGTTTATGATGTGCTTCTATTATGGTAAATGTGCATTTAAGTCTTAAAGTTTGATTCAAGTTGAACGTTAATTTTTAAAAGCTAATCAGATCTAAATATTACCATAAAATTAACACCGGCGCACTAAGTATCTTTATGAGAAGCAAAGGGGAAGATCGAATTTCCAAAAGGCTTGGGAAGATAAGATGAAAATCAAGCTAGAACAGAGGAAGACGGGGCTAAGCCACCATTTTTCATAAATATTGCGCCTCGAGGAGTCGAGATTGTTGGAGACAGTGGGACAGAGATCAAGGAAGCAACCTATTAGAGTGGGACAAAGATCAAGGTAACAACCTATTCAATGTTGGGGTTGTAGTAGAAATAATGTGTTTAGCAATTGTCCTCAAAGAGGTGAAAAGGCGAGGATTGTGCACAGTGTACAAAAAATTGCGACAATGGAGGACATAGGTGGAAGTGTACCTAAGATTTACACAACCCTTGATAACAAGCAGGATGAGTTCCACTCACACATGATCGAGGTGGAAGGTAAGATTAATGACCAAGATGGATGTATATTGGTTTTAAGATAATTTTTCTCTTTCATTAAATGGAATCTCCACCTTTTTCCATAAAAAAATACATGTTTTTTATATTATTAAATCT